>BLKR01011355.1:0-34220 GCA_011170035.1 Teleogryllus occipitalis
GGGAGGAAACATCGAATAATAAGCTCTTAAGACAATTTTAAGCATATTTTATCTAATAAACTACTTGGGATATTCTGAATGGCTGAGCCGCAATAAGCACTCAAAAGTTGTTATAAAATTGCTTTCTAGGTGAAAGATTTGCTTTGCAGAAGCATAAAAACACTCCAGAAACATGTAAATTATTTATTATTTACAGAAGAAATGAATATATTTGTTCAGAAAGAAAAATTAATCGAGAAATAAAAAAGCAGTCGAATTGTGTAAATTGGTTGCTTTTTTATATATAATAAAGTGTTCATCAAGTAATTCAGATATTTCATCAAGCTTCACTTATGAGTCACTGAATTTAAAGATTTCCTGCGATATTCATTACCATTAGAGTGAGATCGCCGCTGCTTCAACTAGGGGATTAAGGTCGTCATTGCTTATGAATGCGTGTTTTGAGCAGTTGTGATTCACAAAGGAGAAGAGAAAGTCTCACTGCAGTCGTCGACGATATCTTCCTACTATCGCAAATAAATTGCCAGAAGGAAGAAAAAGATAATTAATGATTACTAATGAGCAAGCACGCGAATAATTCATGCACACAACTTGCCATTCATAAAATTCTTTCAGATATTCCCAATTTTAAACGGGAGCGAAGGTATTGTAATTGTATGCCGGAGCTCTTTTCTTTTTTTTTTTTTCTCTCTCTCTCTCTCCTTCAGAAAAGCTTAATATCAGGCCCTGGTAACGGAAAAGTGAATAAATATTATTCCTGTATATATTAAAGCACTTCTTCTAACTCAGAATCCATGTTTTGTGGGTACTTTATACCAAAAAATCGATTGGCTACAAAATATTCCTGCTCGTCTGTCGGCACCGAATCTCACGATCCAGCATGGTAAGATAGGTCTTGAATAAAACATGTGCACTACATTCACGGGACTAACTACCCAGAATCGTCAAGGACAAAGATTAATCAAAAAAGTTGATGTCATTTTTGTCAAAATTATGAAAATGTTGAGGCCTCATTTAAAGTGCCTTCAAAAATTGAAATATCCATTGGCGGCAAAGAGCCTTGAGTTCGTTCAGAGCAATAAGGGAGTATCAATTTGGAGCAAATCTGCTGAATGGTTTAGGCACTGGCCTCAACCACAGACAGAGGTTTTGTCATCAGTCGATTTTTCAGTGTCGAGGTCCCAAAAACCATGGATTCTGACTGCTCCACGATGTTAGAGGAAGTAATTTACTGTACAGAGGCACATGATTTATCCACTTTTTCATTACCAGGGCCCCACAATAAGTTTTTTCTGTTGAAAATTTGCTGTTTTTTGGTGCATAATTGCAATACTTTCTCACCTCGCAAAGTAGGGGCCAGAAAGTTAAAATAACATTTTCTCAAAACTGGTCCAATTTTTGCTTTAAATTGTTTCCACAGATAAAACAAGGAATACTTAAATTGGTTGGTAGAGGTCTCATTTTCGTTGATATCTTTGAATTCCTTGTTGGAAATATTGGGTTGAGACAATTGGTATGTAGTGCTTTTGATGTACATATAAGGCACACGTTGAGTTAACTCGGAGAGTCTTGAGTTTTAGTCTCGATGCAGAAAAAGTGTTTGCTGTTTGAAAACACTTGCAAGTTCATGTAGTAGTACTACATAATGCAGAGCCATTACAAATAATGTGGGAAAGTAAGTGTTGTGTAGCACCACTAGTTTGACAGTGTGAGTAGTTTTTGCTTAATTTTGTGAGAAATATAGGCAATTTCTAAAAAATTATTTTCTTAAAAATGGCTCAAAATGTTTTCTCTGGATAGAGCAAGAAACTTAAAAATGGCGCAAGCCTCAATTTTGGCGAACTCTGCATTTTTGAAAATACCAAAATATTAAATTGAAGAAGTTCAATATTGATTGAGTTATTTTTTTCTCTCTCTCTTTTCTCTCTCTTTTCTTTTCTTTCTTTTTTTCTTTATTTCTTATTGAAATTGTTCAGGAAAATATGATCTTTAAATAAAAGCGCAGGACAATCTTTTGAAAATACAAGTAATTTCCATGTAATTTTTGCTTGAAAGGAAGGCAATTTATTAAAAAAATTCTCAGATATCTCATTTTTTTCTCAGGTAGAGCAAAGGACACTTAAATATTGGGTCTCACTTTTGTTGAACTCTGAATTTTCAAAAATTGCAACATTTACAAATAATTAAGGTATATGGTCTTGTAGCATAGTTATTTGTTCCAGCCTTAGAATGTTTAAGGTCCACGGAAAACAATTACAGCTTTTCTAATGATGTGATTGAAAGGATCCCACAGTTGCCACTACATGAAATTTTAGAGATTTTTAATTAGTCAAACATAAGGATGGCAAAAGGAGATTTAGAGAATGATAGCCGTGCTTAAGAGAATGATAGCCGTGCTTAAGAGAATGATAGCCGTGCTTAAGAGAATGATATTTGTACTTAGAGAAAAGAATGTGCCATGTATTTTGCATGTGATTGACAGTTACTAATGCTAGATGCTGCTCCTTTAATATACTGGAAAGTTGGATTCTCTCTTAATATATTAATATTGTTAAATTTTCCTCCGGCAATTGCAATAATAGTGTAACATCCTTGTGGTCCATGGACCTCAATAGTCCATTGAGTCATGATGTGGAAACATTTTTGGAATGTTATGGGCTTTTATTTTGAGTTGGTATGCATCATTATGTCAGCATAATTTCAAGTCATTAGTGTATTAGTGACAGCGGTAGTATGACAGACATGTTTGCAGTTAAGCATTTTTAATTATTAAATAGACACCTTAAATAATCAGTTTTTAATATAACTCTTTATGTACTTGTATACCTTATGCAGCAAACATCTTTCAGTATCAGAACAAGTACAGTTTAGTTCCAAGGCAAGTTATAAGAAATTATATTCTAAGTAATTTGTATGTTGATAGTAGTAGGAAACTAGTAAATAGCGTTTGGAGTAGTAAGTTGCAAGTGACTGAAGAAAATTTTATTAGCGTTGAGGAGTCCATCAGCCTACAAAGAAAAATTGATTTTGTAGTTGTGTCCTTCAACATTTTTATTTTTCAAATGGAATGTTGCCCTTACAGGATCACATGATGATTCAAACACTGCAGTATAACTATATTATACTACCAAATAATCAATCCCAAGAACAGATCACACCAATTATGTGTAAGCAATCATAACTCTGTGATCTGCACTGCAATACGTTTAATTATTATACAAGACTAACGGAACACAACAGATGTCCTGCACCCTCTTCCTTCACTCTCTTTTTCCATCTCCCTTTCCTCCTTGCTTCTTCCTCCCTCTTTTATCCTCACCTCTTTTCCCTCTCTCCTTTTCCCCTGTCTCCTTCCTTTTCCGTCTCCCTCCTTTCCGTCTCCCCTCCTTTTCCGTCTCCCTCTCCTTTTCCGTCTCCTCCTTTTCCCGTCTTCTTCCTTTTTCCCGTCTCTCTCTCTCCTTTTCCGTCCCTCTCCTTTTCCGTCCCTCTCCTTTTCCGTCCCTCTCCTTTTCCGTCCCTCTCCTTTTCCGTCCCTCTCCTTTTCCGTCCCTCTCCTTTTCCGTCCCTCTCCTTTTCCGTCCCTCTCTTTTTCCGTCTCTCTCTTTTTCCGTCTCTCTCTTTTTCCGTCTCTCTCTTTTTCCGTCTCTCTCTTTTTCCGTCTCTCTCTTTTTCCGTCTCTCTCTTTTTCCGTCTCTCTCTTTTTCCGTCTCTCTCCTTTTCCGTCTCTCTCCTTTTCCGTCTCTCTCCTTTTCCGTCTCTCTCCTTTTCCGTCTCTCTCCTTTTCCGTCTCTCTCCTTTTCCGTCTCTCTCCTTTTCCGTCTCTCTCCTTTTCCGTCTCTGTCCTTTTCCGTCTCTGTCCTTTTCCGTCTCTGTCCTTTTCCGTCTCTGTCCTTTTCCGTCTCTGTCCTTTTCCGTCTCTGTCCTTTTCCGTCTCTGTCCTTTTCCGTCTCTGTCCTTTTTCGTCTCTGTCCTTTTTCGTCTCTCTCTCTCTCTCTCTCTGTCCATGTTTCTTCTTCTCTCTCTCTCTCTCTGTCCATGTTTCTTCTGCCTCTCTCTCTCTCTCTGTGTCCATGTTTCTTCTGCCTCTCTCTCTCTCTCTCTCTCTCTCGCTGTCCATGTTTCTTCTGCCTCTCTCTCTCTCTCTCTCGCTGTCCATGTTTCTGCCCCTCTCTCTCTTTTCTCTCTCTCCTCTCTCTCTTCTCTCTCTTTCCTTTTCAGCTTTCCATTAAATGTGGGGAAACTGCAACAATTCACATGATGTGGAAGATGGTAGGAGATGTTTGTGATGTCACATGATGTCATGTCTGCGAGTCATGATTCAGAGTCACCTATTGTCTGAATTTAAGCAGCTATTCGTAGTTTAAAGTTCGCAAACAGATATTGAATGTATAATTCAATTTGCCCTGTATAGGTCTTCAATATTCTGACATGATGTCTTATTGCTTCCTGAAGCAAACAAAGGGTCTTTTTTTTATCTAAAAGAAAGTATGTGATTTTTATGTGCATAAAACAACAAAGTATTCAATCATTTAGAACAAATTCAAAATCCAGGGCTTGGTGATACGTTGGGAGCAGATTTTGTTATAATAGTCAACTACATAACTTGTCTCTTGAACCCTTTGTGCCTAATGTCGAGTGGAGCTCGAGATGGAAAAATAGGTCTGCTGCTTCAATGTCAAGTCTCACTCAACACACAGTTTTGTTTCTTTTCTATGCCTTATTCATCTGCAACTTATTATACTATTAATTGGTTAAACCTATGTTATAAACTGAACAGAAGTCTTGTGCATCATGTTACAGGAGCTTGGTGATTAATGTGGCTAACCAAGTCGGAAACCAGATTTCGATTTCCAGTTCGCTTTTCAAAAATTTTGTTGAGAACAAAAGTCTCCATCGTATAGAACCTAGAGTGTGAACAATGCAAAGGCATATTATGTTTATTGTTATGATATTGCAATTTGTGAGACTATTTATTAGACTATTAACTGATTAGAAAGTGTGGAGATGTGAATCAAACCTGCTTTCATTGTTTCTTAATGAGAATGCTTCTTTTGTGATCCAAAATGTAGAAATCACTTAACGTGTTGGAAGTGCTATGGTAACTTGTGAGCGGAATTTAAATAAAAAGCTGGTGGGAATGCTGAACCTGGGGAATTAGGAGGGCAATGGGTTAATGACATAAATACCCAGTTTTAAGAGTCTAAATTTGGGGGGGCAGTATTCACAATTGTAGTGTAATGTATGTTGCAGGTTGCATATTGGCATGCTTTTACCATCTACCACAATCAGCAAACTTTTTTTTCGTCTTCAATCTATTTGATGCAGGCCTAAGGGGCTATTTCCCTCTCCAGCAGTAGCACACTTGGTGGGTTCTGTGTCATTGGTTCCTTATAAATCGTCCAGAACCATCCTAATTCCTAAGCAAATTATATACCTTGATGATAGTAATGGTAATAACTAAGGGTAGAGACAAGCTTATTCATGCTTTAGAATTTAATATAATAATCTGTTCTATTTCTTTAAAGCATATTTTGGCGTTTGTTTTTTGGTGGTGGTGGTAGTGTGTGTGTTTGTTTGTTTGTTTGTTTGTTTGTTTTTTAAGATAATTAGTTTTTTGTTGGACAAGGAGGAAGTATATTCTTATTATATTCGTGTCACTTAGCTCATTTTACAATCTTGTATTTCTTATTATTAGCACTGCAAATTGTACTTTCTTTGTTCTAGGAGCTATTCGTAATACTGAACCTTTGGATTATGAGAGGAGCCACAATCACATTCTCTCTGTAGTGGCTTATGATTGTGGAATGAAGCAGTCTGTGCCTGTCATGGTGACTATTAGAGTGAATCGAGTCTGTAAACTGGGCTGGAAAGGTGAGAATATTAGCAATTCTTCATTATTGACAAATTGATGTTGAAGGAAAACTGGTAATGAGATGAAGAAGAAGAAGAAGAAGAAAGGGAAAGGAGAGAAAAAAGATCTTTGCTTTATTTGTGAACATTTTTTGTCAGACCAAGCCTGTTGGAGGTTTAAACCTCTTATAACTATGTATTTTGTATGACCATTAAAGGGGTATTATGAAATGCAATTCAGTTATAAGATAAATTTAAAACTACATGCAAAATTTAATTGTTTACAGGTATACCTGAAAGAATTGACTATGCCCCAGGGACAGGAAGAGAAGATCTATTTCCTGATGCTGAATTGGAATTGTGTGATGTTCCATGTTCTGTTCGTACTATTGAGACCAAACTAAGTCTTGCCACATCACATATTGGGAAAGGATGTGACAGAGATACATATTCTGTCCAAAGCCAACGAAAACTCTGTGGTATGTCGTTTTTCATTAAATAATAATAATAATAAGTGACTGGTTATTATGTTACTTTGCTTCATTAAACATTGTAACTGGAACATTTTATTATAAATTATTAATTTTATTTATATTATTTTAATTTATAACATTTGGAAACATTTAATTTGTGTGTTATTTTACTTGAGAACATTTTAAGGTTTTATTGTGTAATTTTTTAACTGGAGATAAAGAAAATTTTTAAAATAACAATACATGCCCCATTAATGTTAATATTCCCATTCCATGAATAGTATGATATATATTATTTTTAAAAGTATTTTTGTAAGGAGTTGAACGTCAGTTACCTGATCTCTCTAAGCACGAGTGGAATTAATGTACATAGGCCACTCAACTTTTGCAAAACTCTGGAGAAAATGATTGTGTGCCTTCCAGAGATTTAATCATAATGTTTTCTATCAAAATACATTGTATCCTTGCCTGCTTTTTACCATCAACTTTTTTGCTATGAAAAGTCTGAAATTCTTTAAGAAAATGCCTATGTAAAGAATGATCACATAAAATAAAGTATAAATTGATACTAATTTTAACTCTTGGAATAATGAAACAATCATCAAACCAAATTTATATAATTAACATCTTTTGTCTCTGGACGGTTGTCTTTCAAAAGATGTTTGTTATATTTCCTTGGTACTTTGAATCTGTGCCACAATCTAAATTTGTATTTGATTTTTTTCTTTTACCTTTCTGTAAATAAAATTGTGTTTTATGATTACAGTAAACACGACATAATAGGTCCACATTTTTATTGAGTATTCAAATAAATAAGTAAACAAATAAATGTATTTTGAAGTAATGTTATTTGTAATATTAACATAATATCCTGGCTAAAACCATATATTTTCAATACTTGACCAAGAAATTATGTTTCAGTGTTCATTTACATTATTTAAATCTACAATAAAACTGGTGTATTTTTTCACCTTATTACATTTGTCATCCTTAGCCAGATATGATTTCACTCTTCATAAATTCTGTAATATTAATTCATTTATGATTTTCATGTAAGGCATTTTATTTCTGTATTAGTTTAATTTGTATTCCTCATTTAATGTTAGTAGTTGTTACTACTTCTTTTGAAACCGTGATAGAGAAATATTACGCTAGCCTTTGCGTCTAGTTCAGTTTATTGGAGCATGCTTGGAATATGGTTGGTTGTGTAGAGTGTGTATTAATTGTTCTAAAAGCTATAGAGTTATCATGTTTACATTACTTTTGTAGTAATGACAATTAGTGTATTGTATCACTACTTATCACTTTTCGTTTTAAAGTTCATAAAAAAAAACATTGATCTTTTCTCATATTATAAATATTGCATAGTTTGAGTATTTACAGGGATGTGTTGAAAGTTTTTTTACTACTTTCAAAGCTAAGAAGACCAATTTCATTTTGCACCTTAAATTACTTGCAGTTATTTCGAGGTTACTCGAGGTCTTTAGATAAAATTGGTATATTGATTTTTATCTGCTTTTTATGACTTGCTTTTGTGAGATTGTTATATTCACATCAAAGAATAGAATGAAGATTGTTATTCACCATTTTAATACAGAATTTTATCTTCAATTGAGAATATCAGTGTTTAAAATTTATTTATGTACATAGTCATGCTAAATGCCCCAGATTACTTCTTAATGTTGTAAACTGTTTTTTAAAACTTTTATTTTAATTATTCTATTTATTAAATTCTAATCCAAAATCAGAAAGTTTAAGAATTTTACTTGTGTGTAATTAATGTATTTAAAATGTGAAGTCCTATACATATACATGCTGGTTGGAAATACCCTTTGGGGGGAAAACATCAAACTGACATATAGGTTGGCACTGGATTTCGTCATCCAGCAGCGAAAGATCACATACTGTTACATTCACTACTCGGGACTAATGGCCATCATATTTCACTTGCCCGGAAATACAAAATAATCAATGAATCTAGTTTTTCCAGTTTTTTAGTCGAATAAAGTCCACTTATAAGAAGGGCGCAGATCCTATTTGCAATAAAACCTACCATATTTCACAAATTCCAAAACTTAAACATTTTTGAAGATAGATTTTTTAATAATTTCATGTACACGTTTTTGAAAATATTACTAGCTGCGTAGTTTATAGAGTGTGTAGAGTTATGTACTATAAGAATTGCCCAAGCAGTAAGAATTCATTGAAGCATTATAAGTATGGACATTTTTTATACTCGCAAATTCACGCGTAGGCTTGACTTCCTTAGCGCTCGGATTTGAATCTCAGCTTTTGTAATTTTTTACTTTCCCATCCATACTTCATAAGAAGAGGAAGTAATGTAATGATGCTCCGGAAAACAGCAATTTTTTCACAAAAAAGCAATTGCCGGGCCAGAGAAAAAGAATAAATCTGGTTTCTTGTGTGTGGTAAATTACTTCCTGAAATACGTGTAGTTAGAATCCACTTTTGGTTGATCCTCGATACCAAAAAATCGATTGACGGCAAAACGTTCATATTTTCGTTGCCCTCCCTAAATTTTCGAAAATTGTCAAAGTTCAAAATTTTTTCGGCGTCTTCCTACGACTACAGTAATGATGATAGATTTTTCTTTATGAAATCTGTTCATCAAAAATAGATCTTCAAATAAGGTTGTTTAAAATTTTTTGAAAATGTGTAGGTTTTGTGTTTGTTTTGCATGAAGGGCAAGTTTTAATCGAATTTCCTGCACTTCTTTTACTAGAATATTGTAGGAGTTAGTTAATTAAGATATTTATTACTTATTTAGTAATTTAATTAGTAATAGTTAGTTGTTTATCTGCAGTTATTTAATATAATCTTTCATGCGGCTTTGCCAAACAGTGGGGTCGATGCAACATGGTTGTTAGAAATTCTCATAATAACTTATTATTTAATGCAATCAGGATAAGATAAGAAGGCTTTATTTACTTAACATTAATGTTACATTATCTCCATGTTCAATAAAATGGTTCACTACCATAGTTACTTTCTATATATGTATTCGTAATGTAATATATTGGATTGCCTTAAATTCTGAATGTTTAATTTATACTATGTGAAATTATCCTTGCGGTGCTGCAAATATTGTAACAGTTGAGATATATCCATGTTTGTTTCTTTCTTTTGTAGAAGAAAGAAAGGGGTACTATTCCTGACTATTGAAATAATTGCAGATGTACAGGCACTACATTGGAATTTCTTTGTACTATTTTAAGTGAGGGCAGAAATTGCAATGTAATAATGTTACACAACTGTTCCAAATAATGCAAGAAAATATGTGCTGTTGTAGTACCTCTTGTTCTTTAAAATGTTTGTGAGAAAAAAGCACAGTACATTTAGTACTGTGACAAGAAGCAATTTTCTTTAAAACTTTTGACTCTTCAATCAATTAAAGATTTTTTTTCTTTTTCAAATCTCTTGTGTTTTGTTTCGATTGTAGTTTATCAAGTGATGGTTGATGTGTTAATAGGATCGAAGTTGCGATCAGGGGGGAGGGCAGCTCTTGCACTACGTATCAGACTTCAGCCAATGAGCTTCAGACACCAGTTTGCGTCACAGTATTAGCGGAAATCTTAACTCTAGCCAGATACCAAAATTATCACCTCGTTACAAGACATTGAAACAGATTTATGAAGCATTACTTTTAAATATTGCATCTTGTACACCCTCATGTTAGTTGTGGTTGGTTACTGTTTAAAACTGTGCACAACTGTCAAAATGTTTCTCAACATTTCTCACTCTCCATGCAACATGACAACCAGCGTCTCGTCTGGCTTTTCAAACGAAGTGCACAGCCATGCTGTGGTCACATGGTTCATGATGCAAACTGATGATGCACAGAACGAGCTAAAATTGGTTCACGGATGGAATCCGCTCTTGTATTTTCACCATGGTTGCAATATTCTAATACTCCCCACACCCATTACCAATAATACAAGAAAGTATGTACTGTTGAAGTACCACTAATTTTAAATATGAGTAGCTTTAGTATAATTTTGAGTTCTATTGGGACAATGCATTAGATTTGCTGCAACTTCGTGAATTCATTTTATGATTTGAAGCACAAGTTGTATAACAAAAGAGTCCCAAGCATTCCTGGTCAAATTCAAGCCAGAATGAAAACTTGTTTTCTTATATATTTTTGAAAGAATACAGTACTATACACTGAAATCAGTTTGCAGGTCTATTTCAAAAAATTAAAGATCGTCGTCGTCCTTCGATTGGTTAGGAGTTTTAAAGTGTAGGCTGAAATAATAAGATAAAAGTTGCAATGTTAGAATTTTATGTAACCGTTACCATTAATACGAGAAAATCTGTGCTATTGTTGCGTCGCTAGTTTGCTTCCTTCAATTTCATGCAACCTAAAGTTCACACTTAAGTTAGTCCCGCGTCGGTTTAACTTCCGCCACTTTTAGTGTCTCTACTGAATGAGAGGTGTAATTATTCTCTGCGAGTGAATAGCTTGCTTTGTTTTAAGAGTGAGATTGGTGTAATTGGTGCATTGTTTCGCCCGTTATTTTCGTTTTCGGTGATTCGTCCATGGTCGCCCTTGTAGATAATGTGATATGGGAAATACATGAAAAACGAGAGTAATGTACGTTGCAAATACGGAAATTTAATGTAAACAAATTCTGGTTTTCATTTTGGATTAATGTGTGTTGAATATTTGATATTGCAATGGCTCACTACTGTACTTACCTCGATTACCATGCATGGGCCGGTGCTGACACAGAGCTCAAGGCATGCATAAACGGAGCTCGAAGAGTAGAGTTAAATTGTCCTTTCTCAAGAACCTCGCAGGGCGATTTCGAGAATCACCATGATTAGGCTTTCCCCACCCCTAGTAGCTCACGTCATGCCACCTGCGTCCATCGACATTGGTTTCTCGTATGAAGTGCTCGTCGGCTTGCGCATTGGTGCGCTTCGGAATTGTCAGTGTAGTATCTGATGATTGCTCAATGGCAATGGCGTCTTGTCCGTTTTTCGTCGTAAAACTCGTCGAATTTGTAAGCAATTCACGTTATTTGAGCGCAACTGCACCAGAAAGTTGTAAGCTTCATAAACTATCGGGTATGTCTGACTTTGCTTCGAATCGTGGCACCGGAAGCGGGGGCTCAGTACATCAACTGATGTCACGGCAGTGTCTGAGCGGGAGGTCCTAGGTTCGAGACCCGACGGCGGCAGGATTTTCGGCATTAGCTTTTCAGCGAGGTCGAATTCAGTCGCTGTCTGGAGGAGAGTTCTAGCGGCCGGCTTCTCTGATCCTTAGTTTTGCGTGGTTTCTCCGATCAATTACCAGCAGCCGGATGCAGTACCCTAAGAAAAGGGCCACAGACCGCCCGCGATCTTCCCTTCCTCTTCCCTTCCTCTTCCTTGTATCCTCACCCCCTTACACACTCACACCAACATGCACTACACTATCACATATCGGGAGACCTGTCGGGGACTTGGAACTTTTCCCGGCCGGGGCCCGCTGGTGGGAGATACATGGTTGGGGAAAACCCCCCTAGTCGACGGTAGGTTGGCGCCGGATCTCGCCATCCAGTGGGGGAAGATCACCGCCACCTCCCGATGAAAAACATGCACTACACTTACGGGTCTAATGACCTCGTTAGTTGCCACGCCCGGAATCGCTAACTATCAATCAATTGAATCCTGGCGTGGTTTCGATTTTCCATATGTATCTTCGGCTAAGTCCTAGCCGGTTGTCACTTATTAAAATCTTCCCTGCTCCACAATAAGTGTCATGAAATTTCGGGCTTTCCTTCCAATTCCAGGTCCAGACTGTTCGCCCAGCAGTATATTACAATATGATATATTAATCCATTGTTTCAGAGTTTTACATCAAATTGTTTTCAGTACTTTAGAATCCTATGTTTACTCGCATGTCACCTTGTGTGTAGTGTCAAAAGCCTTTTCTGAATTATTTATTTTCTACCAAAAATTAAGCCAAAAATGGCGATAAACTGTAATGATGAAAATCAAGTTTAATATATGTATTTTTACGTATTGAAATGAAAAATAGGACAACACATGGATTGGAAGTGTAGGGAGAAAAACTTATGTGCTACTAAGAGAGTAACAAGAGTAAGCACGACCCACTAAGGTTTAAGAACATTTTTTAAGCCACTAGTATTTTTCTAGAAAATTGTATGTACCCAATTGTGTACATTGGGACACTAGTAGTAAAGATGCAAAACTCAAGAGAACTACACTAATATTTTACTTTTTCCGTGCATTTTTTGAGTTGGACACACTGCTGTATAGATATTTTCAGTGCATACACGATGGAATAGGTTTCAAGGTGCAAAACCCGTTATAAACCGTTGAAGATGGCTGTAGAAAATCATGTTCAGTTGCAAAAGCCGCCAACTACACTTTGTGTTCAGGTTCAACAGGCATGGCGGTCGCCGTGCTATGTCCGGATGTAAAACACGCAAACTGACATCATATTTACCAATCTAGACATTCAAAGCTACCTTTCAGTTTTTTACGATTAGAAGGGATGTTTTTCTGATTCAGATTTAAGTTGGTGCGCTGCGCCATAGCGAACGCGTACGCAACTATGGATGCGTTGTCGAAATATACACATTGGGAAATTCGCAACGGTAGTGCGTCTAGGATAAAATGAGTGTCCTGTTTAAGATTTGAAAGAATATGCGGAAGGCACAGTGAGGGTTACTGGTTACTGGCATTTCCAGATTGAAAAAGCCCAAAAAAAATCGTGTTCACGAAAATCGAAAACAAGATTTGTTTAGTTCGTGAAGAGCTTTTCTACAATTTTGAAGCTGGAGAAGGAAAAAGCATCCTGAAGAGGGGGGGGGGAATTATCATAGCAAACGACCCAACACCAATTACAGCAGATATAGAACATTCAGAAGCCAAACTCTGAGACGCCAAAAAGCTTGTGGAGCTCATGGAGTTTCATGGAGACAGGGCGACCAACGACAAACTCAAATTCAACATAGAGGTGTTTGACGAACAGGAAAGCACTACTAGAATCGCTCCTGCTGCTGCCAACCCTCGGAACAAGGAAGACACCGCAAGCGATTTTGAGTTAATGGACAGTGTTCAGTTCAAGATCACTTATGAGCAATTTTCAGCCAATTTCATTTTCTAGAATATTTGGCTCGTGTTATAACTAAGATGCAAATTTCTGTCAATTTTTTCATTTTCTAAAATTTTGTCCATGTTTTATTAAAATGCAATTTGGAGTTTATTGTATTTTCTACAATAACTTGTGATGTCGCAAATATTATTGTGTATTAAGAAAACAACTAATGTTGAGCATGTATTCTTATTCTATTTTTGACGTTAAATAGTCTCGCTCCCGTCTCTTTGATTTTTGAAAATTCAAAAGTTTCATTGAAAGCTCCTATACCATTGAATTCAGTTTACTCTGCTCAAACCTTACAAAAAGTTTAAAGAAATGAAAATAAAATTGACAAGGGAGTTGAATTTCAATGCGAATCCTTCTGAATCGTGTGCTTTGACCCCTTTTGTTATTCCGCCTGGACCCATGCCCACAACTCCTTTTCAATATACCAGGGATTGTGGTATATTGATTTTTAATTTTCCGGAAAATATCTTGTAGACTCTTAAAGTGCGTCACGAGGTCATGGATGTTTGGCATTAGCTGGAGAGAAGGCGTGTAATCATGGAAATTGAAGAAAGTTGCTGCCTGAAAATCTACTGACATTTTTAAGTGCAGTAGGACACACATTTAATAGAATCATAAATAACAAAGAGTACATTTTTGTGAAGTTCTGAAACCTAATAGCACGGTGATCCCTGATTTACGCTTACCCATACCGGTGTGCCGCTACTGACAGTGAAAGGGAGAAAAATTTTCAAAACTTCTTCAGCAAGTGCAATCAAAAAATGAAGACAAAGAAATTCAACACAGACTTGTGCTATGCCACAAACATTACATTTAACCACTTTAATCAATAAAATATACAAAATATAAAATTCCAGAAGAGTCAACACTTAATAATCTGCAATACATTTTGCCAATCGAAGAAATTGGATTTTTTTAGGGCACTGTTAGTCATTTATGTATTACGTATAAATTTTAATATTACTCAACCATAATGCCCATTTCCCTGCCTGTTTACGTGCCTATTTGCCTGCCTATTTTCGACCTTTTTTAGTGCCTACATGTCCAAGCTCTACTCATAAATGCTCCCAAAGTTACGGTGACTTACTTTGAGTACGTGAATGAACTCTTTCGCACTAATGTACAGACGACATTGAAAGGGAAAACAACTCTAATGAGCCTATGCTTGGAACAAAACGGTGAAGGAATTAACTTCGCAACAAATCTCTTGGGAGTTTCCCCTCATCTTTTCTTCTCTTCCTCTTCTTTTCTCTTTTCTTCTCTCCTCTTCTATTCTCCTCCTCTCTTCTCGTTTTCTCCTCTCCTTCTCTTCCCTTCTCCTCTTCTCTTCTCCTCTTTTCTTCTTTTCTCTTCTCCTCTTTTCTTCTTCTCTTCTCTTATCCTCTTTTCGTTTCTCTTCTTACAAATTCTTACAAATTGACGCAACGCGTCTCCAAACCCCTTAAGGGGCGTTGAGCGCTTTGCGCTGGCGAGTAATCCTCGATTAACTTGCGCGGGAGTAATCCTCCATTACCTTTAAGTCACGTCGCAGTCAGTTGTCAAGAGGACCGCCAGGTAGCATCTCCGCGTACGCGCCGCAGTACGCGAGGTGCGTACTGCGTCACTACCCAGCGGCTAGAATTGGGAAGGAATAAGGATAGGGGTAGGGTTGAGGACACTTCACAGGGATTGGTCTAGCTCTTGTGAAGCAGCCAAACTGGTTTTGTTGGAACAAATTTCACATGAGATTCGACAGGAATCGAACCCGGACCTCAGTAGTGAAAGGCTAGCGACTTCGCTATGTGCCACGAGCGAGTTCTCTTCTCTTATCCTCTTTTCGTTTCTCTTCTCTTCTTCTCTCTTCTTCTCTCTTCTTCTCTTCCTCTTCTCTTCTTCTCTTCTTCGGGGTGACCAGCGAACCTGGAATTTGGAACACCCTGAAAAAAACGGGAAATTGAATTGAAAACCGGGATTTTTCGTTATGTACATAAATTTTAGCATAATTTCATGTACGTCATCGTATTCAGTAAAGTGCACAATTCAACTCAGTTCATGATAATGGGGAGTGTTAAAATCGAAGTATATATGTTTGCTTGAGGATCGCGAAGTTCTTGACTCGTGCATAACACAACTTCAAACACTACCCCTTGTGTAGGTGCAACATGGGTAGAGTACCTAGCACCTCTATTGAATTGAATTTGCCTTATTTTACGTGGCGAGACTCAGGCAATAAGGCCTGCTCTTCTGTCTGACCACGCAAATTTCGTTACACTCCTTTCACCAACCATGGGAGAAAGAAGGTATTACTTGGGCGACGAAAGAGGCGATTTGAATTTAGCTCAGAGGCATCATTGAGGCTTGAGGACCTTTTACATGCAGTAAATGTACTAACATAGGACAGACGGCTTTACTTCCCCTCCGAAGGAAGGCGTTCGAAGGATTTTTTCGCCCTTAAAAGTCCACGGCTTCGATCGGGTTTGACCCCGCAAACTTGGGTATAGCAGTCTGATACGCTAACCGCTAACACCATCGCCGCCGCCAGTTGTTGCCTGTGAAGTTACACGTGCATGGGCGAGATATTTGCGGAACAAACGTCTCACTGGGAACTCAATCGCTGAATTTCGGTTAGTGTCGGGTCTCCTTTTTGAAGACATTGGCGGCACCACATTGCTATTTTTTCGATCGAAACGACCGTGTTATCACGTCCATGATATTCAAAGGGAATTTTAACTTCTTTTGTAGAAGAGCGCAGTCAAAGCTATCTTTGCTTATAGTCTATGCGGAGATTAAGAGTGACAGTGCCCGAATTGACAGGGAGCATGAAGAAAATGACATGCATTATGACGGGGTTGCGCACCACGAAATACAAGTAGAACCTATTTCCTTCGCTGCATTGTTTTTCAAGGCTGCACAGGTAGTAATATGAAATTAAAGTAAATGTTGATTCAAATTTGGTACTCAATTGTTTCAATTTTCCTTTCAGGTAAAGTATTAGAAATAATGCTAATATAATCCAAACCCAACAAATTCAAACGAAGCACCTGTGGTGCATGCCAGCGTTGATTTTGATTACCAGGAACAGTAGTTATTTCAAACTTGTACAAATGAAACATACCATAATTAGCGATCAAAATTTCTTGAAGTAAAGAAGTGATTTGTTAGTTTGAAGTTAATTTTATGACCACCAGTCTACTTTCTTTTATAAGAATAGCAATAGCTTCCAAAAACGTCTCAAATTATGTTTATGAAGCCCAGGAAATTCGAAACGCGCGACAATGTTTGATGTCAAATTACACAAACTCACTTTTTCGAAAAATTCTTCATGACCTTATTGAAGATCTGTTTTTGATGAACACTTTTCATCAAGAAAAAAATTGTATCTTTACAATTGAAGTTATAAGAAGACCCAGAAACTTTTTTTTTTAATTTTTCAAAAAGCGAGCATATTAACCAACATGAGACCTGCACCATTCTCGTACGTGTCCTTTACGCTATTTAAGGTCAAAATTTAATCAAAAATAATTTTGCTTTTTTTTTTTTTTTTTTTTTTTAAAGAAAAAATATCAATGTTTGACAGAATGTTTCGCAAAAAATACTCAAATTTCCGAAAAATAGAATATGACATAATATAAAGATGTTTTGGATGAACACATTTCACCAAGAAAAGTAGTGGTGCTGAAACAGCACGTACTTTCTAGTCATTAGATATGGAAATTAGTGTCAATGGCCGCTCTTCTATTCGTTTTCACATTTAATACAAAGGATGCAATTTAAAATGGAACAACACAAATGTAATATAAATAATAATAATAATAATAATATGAAATATTAAACAAATTCTAACTTATGTATCACCCAATTGCGTAAATTGGGAACGGGCGACTGAAGGCTAGTAATCTTTATTTCATATTTATTTTCAATAGCTTGTAAATAATTTCTAACAGATTAATTTGTAAACGTATAACAAAAGCTCCCTTGTAGAACAAGAACGAAAAAATATAAAATAATGTACACATTCTAAGTTACATAGTATCCAACTGCCTCAAAACATTTCTAAAATTACTACCACGTGACGCAGGATTTTCAGAGCGGCCGATTAAGTTTGACACCCTTTAATCAAAAAATTCTCTCATATTTTCAAAAAATTCAACACCGCCTTATTTGAAGATCTGTTTTTGATGAACACATTTCATTAAGAAAAAATTGTATCTTCATAATTGTAGCAGGAGGAAGACGCCGAAAACGTTTTGAAATTTTTCAATTTTCGAAAAATCAGAGTTTTTAACCAGCATGAAACCTGTGCCATTCCCTTAAACGTTCTTTAGACTTCAACAACAAATTACAATCAAAATCGATGGCGCTATTTTTTAAAATTTTTGAAAATGTCCGAGGAGCTTATTGTAAAAAATCTTCCAAAATTAAGATATCGGTTTCAAATTCAAGGGGCTGCGACATTAGTCAGATCGATTGGGGACTATCTACAACTTTGGAGAAAATCGGTTGAACGGTTTAGCCGCTAGCATTGTTCACAGACAGATGTTTTGCTGTCAATCCATTTTTCGGTATCAAAGACCCATAAAATATGGATTCTGACTTCACCATGTGTTAAGAGATTTTTTTTCTATATTTAGCAACTGGATTTAACCACATTATCATTGCCAGGGCCCTTTGAAATGAGTTTTTCTGCCAAAAATCCATCATTTTCGTGCAGCATTACATAACTTTCTCTTCTTAACAAGTTCCTTCTTTAGCGCAACAAAGTAAAAATCTTCATACTTGTAAGTGTAGAAAAACAGCAATAAAATTTAAAACTTTTCCAATGTTCAAAAATCAGAATTTTCTATGAACATGACACCTGCACTCTTGAACCTTCTATATGCTATCTGTTCTACATGCTAAATCAAAATTGTTTATGCCATTTTTGAGGGGAAAAAATTGTTTAAAAAATTAAAAATTGCCTATATTTACACAAAATTAAGCGAAAACTATTAAAATTTTCGAAAGATTGTACATCACCTGATTTCAATAT
Organism: Teleogryllus occipitalis; assembly: GCA_011170035.1. Lineage (NCBI taxonomy): Eukaryota > Metazoa > Arthropoda > Insecta > Orthoptera > Gryllidae > Teleogryllus > Teleogryllus occipitalis. The sequence goes on from BLKR01011355.1 coordinate 18,473, forward strand.
CTAGCTTTTGGGAACAGATTTCATTGAATGAAAAATCTCATATCATAATTGTAATTGTAGGAAGACACCGAGAAAAATGATGATTTTTGAATTTTCGAAAAAATCATGGTTTTCAACTAATATGAGATCTACACCATTCTCATAAATGGCCTCCACACTATCCAAAAACAAAATTTAATCAAAAATGTTGGGGCCATTTTCTTAAAAATTTTTAAAATGTCATTGGGGATTCATGTAAGTACCCCCCTAAATGAAAATATTGGTTTCCAATATAAGGGTCATTCAATACAATCTTCAGATTGATTAAGAAATATGAATTTTGAAGAATATCGGCTAAATGGTTTAGCTGCTAGCATTGTTCACTGGACGGACTGACGTTTTGCCGTCAACCGAGTTTTCGGTATCAAGGACCCACAAAACGTAGATTCTACACCATGTGTTAGAAGATTTTTTTCCCTAAATTTAGCTATTAGATTTATCCACTTTTTCGTTCCCAGAGCCCAGCAATAAGTTTTTCGACCGAAAATTCGCTGCTTTTTCCTGCAATATTAGATAACTTTCTGTTTAGTGCGTAAGCGGTAGAAGGTAAGAATTAGTTGTAATGTGCGAAAAAGAACCTGGAAAATTTATATTCTCAGACCTGGAAAACCGAGAAAAAACCTTGAATTCCAAAAACACAGATCGCTGGCCACTCTTGTTCTTCTCCTCTTCTCTTCTTCTCCTCCTCTTCTCTTCTTCTCCTCCTCTTCTTTTCTTCTCCTCTTCTCTTCTTCTCCTCCTCTTCTCTTCTTCTCCTCCTCTTCTCTTCTTCTCTTCTTCTCCTCCTCTTCTCTTCTTCTCCTCCTCTTCTCTACTTCTCCTCCTCTTCTCTACTTCTCCTCCTCTTCTCTTCTTCTCCTCTTCTCTTCTTCTCCTCCTCTTCTCTTCTTCTCCTCCTCTTCTCTTCTCCTCTTCTCTTCTCTTCTTCTCCTCTTCTCTTCTCTTCTTCTCCTCTTCTCTTCTCTTCTTCTCCTCCTCCTCCTCCTCTTCTGTTCTCTTCTTCTTCTCCTTTTTCTCCTCTTCTTCTTCTCCTCTTCTTCTTCTCCTCTTCTTCTCCTCCTCCTCCTCCTCCTCCTCTTCTCTTTTCCTCTCTTCTCTTATTATTCTCCCACTTGAAATGACTTTCTTTGTATATGTAATATATACACACATGCATTGTCTGCTTTCCTGGATAATTAATTTGTGGAACAATTTTACTTTTTTTTGTAATAGTTCAAACACTTAACAAAATCATTTTTTGTCAATAACTATACAATAAACCTTTTCTAGACTTCTGACTGTTGCTTATTTTTCATTTCTTATTGGGATTTAAAAATAAATTTAAAAGCATTTTTGAAATCTGAGAAACAGAAGTGAAATTTTGGGGGGGAAATATAGAATGTTAGTAGGGAATGAGATTGGAAAATCAAAGTAAGTATTCTAAACCTAGAAATTTTCGATAATTATAACAGTAAAAGGTGAAATAGTCGTGCATGGCCCCATTTTTCATGTTTGATGGTTTAGTAAACCTGAAAGAGATTCTTCAGAATTTTTTCCTTTTGGGAAATAGAACCAAAAAAAAAATTATTCCTAATTTTTATGAAGATTAATATGCCTGTGTGTATTTACGGACTGTGGTCGCAGCAATCCAGGCTCCCAGGCGAAAACATGTTACATGGTATGGTGTAATGGCAATGAATGCTCAGTGGCAGCCTTGTATCTGCAGCATCGCAGACTAGGAGTTCCTAGAGTTTGAGTCTCGTTGGTGTTGGATTTTTGACACTAGCTAGATAGCTGTGTAGTATTGGTTGACCCAGACATCGAAAACTTCATAGACAGTGTCTAGAGGAGAATTATAGCACCTAACTGCTCTCATCAGTAGTTTTTCATGGTTTCTCTGTTAAATACATATGCAGTACCTTTACAAATGGGCCACAAACCGCATGTAATCTTTCAATCTGCTTACATAGAATCTCCCTTCACACACACACACACACGCACACGCATGGATGCACACATACTTACATTTACATGCCCTGTGCTTCCTCATATACTGGAACTTAGAGCCTGCCTGGAGTGAGGGGGAGATTCCTGGATGAGGTGAAACCTTGCATGTTAACATTTTGGTCGCCATTGGGTGTTCAGTTGTAATGGGGAAGGACCTCCTGGGATGTGAAATGACACTCACAGGACAAATGACCATAGTAGTTGCCATGCCTGGAAACGCCAAATAATCAATCAATCAATGATGGTGTGTTATGTTACGGGCTTTTGCACATATTAGTCCAAAGAGTGGCAGAAGTTCTCTTGAAAGTGAATTGCTGCCAAACTACATACTGTTTCCAAACTTAAACACATCTTTTAGATCTTTCTCGCCTATAGCCGTGAGGTAAAAGAAAGCAAAGAAAATAGAAACTTGTCCACAAGAACAACTTGTGCTGCGAGGTCAGAGGAACCTGCTGAGTCCCATCTGGGAAGTTAATGCTTCAAACAGCCAGGAGACAACTGTTCGAATCATGTAGAGTTGTTAAGTAGACACAGTGTAGAAATATCTTTATTCACATAGTTCAGTTGAGCTGGTCCCAATTTTAGTTGTATACACTGTGATCTAAAGTATCCGGATACCTGGCTGAAATGGACGTACAAGTTCGTGGCGCCCTCCATTGGTAATGCTGGAAGTCAATATGGTGTTGGCCCACCCTTAGCCTTGATGGCAGCGTTCACTCTCGCAGGTATACTTTCAATCAGGTGCTGGAAGGTTTCTTGGGGAATGGCTGCCCATTCTTCATGGAGTGCTGCACTGAGGAGAGGTATTAATGTAGGTCAGAGAGGACCGGCACGAAGTCGGCATTCCAAGACATCCCAAAGGTGTTCTATAGGATTCAAGTTGGGACTCTGTGCAGGCCAGTCCATTACAGGGATGTTATTGTTGTGGAACCACTCCGCCACAGCCTGTGCAGTATGAACAGGTGCTTGATTGTGTTGAAAGATGCAATCGCCATCCCTGAAGTGCTCTTCAACTGTGGGAAGCAAGAAGGTGCTTACAATATCAATGTAGGCCTGTGCTGTGATAGTGCCATGCGCAACAAGGGGTCCAAGCCCACTCCAGGAAGAACACGCCACACCATGACACCACCACCTTTGAATTTCACTGTTGGCACTACACACGCTGGCAGATGACGTTCACCGGGCGTTCACCATACTCCCACCCTGCCATCTGATCACCACATTGTGTACCGTGATTCGTCACCACACAACGTTTTGCCACTGTTCAATTGTGTAATGTTGACACTCCTTACACCAAGCAAGGTGGCGTTTAGCATTTTTGTGCGTAATGTGTGGCTTATGAGCAGCCGCTCGACCATGGAATCCAAGGTTTCTCACCTCACACCTGTCATAGCATTTGGAGTGGATCCTGTTGCAGTATGGAATTCGTGTGTGATGATCTGGATAGATGCCTGCCTATTACTCTTTACGACCCTCTTCAAATGTTGGTGGTCTCTGTCAGTTAACAGACGAGGTCGGCCTGTTCGCTTTTGTGCTGTACATGTTTCTTCACATTTCCACTTCACTATCACATCAGAAACAGTGGACCTAGGGATGTTTCGGAGTGTGTAAATCTCATGTACAGACTTCTGCCACAAGTGACACCCAATCACCTGACCACGTGCGAAGTCCGTGAGTTCAACGGAGCGTCCCATTCTGCTGTTGCACAATGTATAATGACTACTGAGGTTGCGGAGAATGCATTCCTGACAGTAGGTGGCAACATAATGCACCTAAGATGAAAAACGTATGTTTTTGGGGGGGTGTTCGAATACATTTGATCACAATCTTTTAAACAGAAGTATAGTAATTTTTCAAATTTAAAATCTTGAAAATAAGGACATTATACTCTATCTCCAAACATGTGAATCTTAACAATTGCCTTTTAACATTTATTTCTTGGGAACATGTGACATTTTCTTGAATGCCGCTGACTCTATTAATAGGGTAAGAACTTGTGATAATGGAGAAATGTATTTTTTCTTTCTTTCATATATCTGAATATGGTGTCAAACTTTGTGTATTTAAACAGAATGTTCATTTCTGAATTTTACTCTGTTTATTAAACATGATGGAAGCAAGTGAACCAGGAACTGACTAGACCAAATAGATTGCAAAACGCATCATTCTTCTATTTTTACTTGTTATTCATTTTATAGGCTACTGCACGAAATGCTTTGATATAAATTTCTAATTGCAAACTTCCTATACATTAAATGTAAAATAGTGTACAAAATTGTAGATTTTGTCTGCAATTGAATTAACATTGCAACAATATTTGTCAGACTGTCAAAATATCAGTCCAATAATACCAGAGATTCACTAATATGTATGCTATAGCAGTTAATTTAAAATGTTGTTGTTCTTCATGTAATTTCTGTAAATGTTTACTTTACATACTATGAAAAGTACCATTTCAGCTGCATCTCTAAAATCAAGAATTGCTGGTTTGAGTGTAGCATGAAGCGTGAAGCAAGTGTAGCGTGAAATATTTTATTTTCAAGTTAATGCAATTTAAGAGTGTGACAGATCTTCACTATTGTCATTATTTCATTGCATTATTTAACTGTCCTTTGCATTCCTATTATCAAATTATTTCTGACTAGAAACCAACAATTTACAAAGAAAGGGAGATTTATATAGGGATATCCGATGATTGATGAACAAAAAACATGCTAGTATCTGAAACAGTAGTAAATACAAGTTAATTGATGTGCCAGTTCTATAATTGTCATGTGTAATATTATTTATGCATTCTTTGTTTGTTTTTTGTTTGTTATTGTAAGTTGATTTTACTTTTATTTTTTTGTCTATTCATTATTGATGCTCCCAATTTTCTCTGACCTGCCAAAGATATTTTTTATTGATTTCTTATGCTTTTTCCACTTAATTGCTATTGAAGGGTTTGCAATAAGTGATGCTCATCTTCGTGGGACTGAAAGTGCCTACTAAAAACGTTATTTGTATGCAAATTTATTTTCTTATTTTTCTTTTGGCTTTCATGCTTCAGGAAACGGAAAACTCTGAATTCTTGTAGAATCTCTTATTATTGGTTTTGTTTGTAAGGATTCTATCTATAAAGGAAGATTTCCCCTTTTGTTTCAGGTGCAAGTATGGATAGTGTTGACCTTCTACCCAGTCCTGGCATTGGTTCAGAATGGACCAAGTCTCTTCCAACTGATGAAGGACATGAATCAGATCAGATTTTTGAATTTGATGGAGAAAGTTCAGCTGTGGCTATACCATCTGATGTTTTGGACCACAACTTGGCTACCACTTTCACTATTGCAACATGGATGAAACATAAACAAAATCCTGACCAGGATAAACATGTTAAGGAACACATTCTTTGCTCTGCTGATGATCATAGTAAGTGAATACAGTGGCGTGACTGTAACTACATATAAAAGGTTCAGTGTTAAGATGTTTTATAATTTTTTATCTTGTTTTAATTGATTATTATATTTAATTGATTCTGGATGAAATTGTGTATCACGAAGAACCTACTGTATTTCCAGAAATGAATCGGCACCACTATGCTTTATTTGTACGAAACTGTCGTTTAATACTTCTTTTGCGAAGAGACTTCTCAGAAGGTGATTTGAATATATTTAGACCAGCTGAATGGCGATGGAAATTACCACAAGTAAGTTTTAATTGAAATTACTTTTGTGCATCAAAACATGTTATTAACTTATTACTCGTGTACTTAGAATTATTCATAATTTGTTTTGTTTTGTGAAGGTTTGTGATAACGAATGGCATCATTATGCAGTTTCTGTCAAATTTCCTGAGGTTATATTGTATATTGATGGTCAGTTGTTTAAAGCCGAAAAAAAGAATCCTGAAATTATTGATGATTGGCCTCTCCATCCCACAAAGGGCATTAATACCACTCTTACTGTGGGAGCATGTTGGCAAGGTTTGTTTATTTTAATTTACAAAAGTGACATTTAGCCTATCAAATGAGAAGGTAAAATATACTCATTTATTATATAAAATTTTTAACATGGGAATAACAAAATAAAAGGTTACCATTTTTACATTGTAAATACATGTTTCATACAAATCGCAATTTGTGAAAACTTTTATTTGTTGTCAACCATGTTTAACAGTCTAGCTGAGAAAGATAGAAAAAAGAACCCCCAAGTGCAATGAAGTAAAATGTTCTCCCAAAATAAATAATTTGCTACTGGTTTCCAATGCCTAACTCTACCTTGTATACAGTGAAAAACTTTTTACAATGTAATTTTTTTAATGCATAGCTGAGAATTTACTAAAATAATTATTCTCTGTTTAAAGGACAGATTTCCTTCATAAATACTTTTATAGAATTAATTTCAAAAAATGGATCTGATGTTTTTCCTTTCTTTTCCCATAACTGATATAAATTTTAGATACACAAATAGTATTGTCCGGTCCATGGAGACCAACATATTTTGTAATTTGGAATATTATTTCTTACTTTGACATTAGAAATGAAGAGACATTAAAACAGCTTCCCTCAAAGATTGTAACTGAAAGACATTGAATTAAATACGTTTCACCTTTCTAAACACCCTTCTTTTGATTTCTTACATCTGCATGGGTGGGTTCATTTTCATGAAAACAGAATAATTTTCAAAATACTAGTATTATTTTATTGGTATGAATGAAAATTGAGCTAACACTTGTTTAAACGTCATCTGAAGAGATAAATACGAGCTTGCTATTGTATCTAAATTGTTGTCTCTTTATAGAGCAAATTTGATAAATTTGTGCGCAGTTGTTTCTACCTATTCAAATACAATGCTCATTGGAGTTTCAGTAATGAATTGCAGTTGTTTGCTTTAAGAAGAATAAAAAATTTCCCATTTGCAAATGTTTTATGATACAAAGCTACAAAGCATCTACACACTTTGTAGCTTTATATCAGAAAACCAGTAATTATCAACTTTATTAATATTTTTTCAAGACAAAGAGAAGCCGATCTTATACCAAATAGTTCGTATTCAGCTACTGCCCCCCCCCATCAATCTCGTTATTATTGATCCCTCCCAATCAATCTCGTAATCATAATTGATCCCTTTTTCAAATTTCATTGACCACCAAGGGGTCAATATCAACCCTGTTGGGAACCCCTAGTCTCGGTGACAATTTCCTGTTAAAAATGTATTCCGTTTCTGGTATTTTATTAAATTGTACATATCTTTGATCAATCTTTACAGGATCCGATAACAAAATGAGACACCATTTCCGAGGTTATTTGGCTGGCCTTTCAGTTTTACTTCACAAGACCGAAAAACCAGAAGTGCTTAGCTGCCTTCACAAATGCAAAGAAAGTTTAGAAGTTCCAGCTATGGAACTTCTGGAACCAGGAATGGAGCTTCTTACTAACAGTGGTAAACTATCTTTAACTTACAGCAGAAAAATGTTTCATTTTAAGTACGAAGTGGTTGCATGTAATTCAGATAACAAAAGCTCTTAATCTGTTTTTTTATAGGGCATGCTAAATTTTATAATTGGTACGTATATTTTTTCAAGGCAAAGAGAAGCCAATCTTATACCAAACAGTTCGTATTCAGCTACTGACCCCCCATCAATCTCGTTATTATTGATCCCTCCCAATCAATCTCGTAATCATCATTGATCCCTTTTTCAAATTTCATTGACCACCAAGGGGTCAATATGAACCCAATAGTTGTCAAATTGCAGCTGTTCAAGAGAAGTGAAAGTCGTCGTCTTCAATGCTTTATGTTTAGAGGAACATTATAAATAAAATTTGAAATCTTTAAATGATACAAATGATACAGATTAAATAGAACTATTGAACAATGTAGATTAGCAGGTTTTTCTTTCTTTATTTTTTATTTTTATTTTATTTTTTTTTTTTTTTTTCCTTCAGAAATATTGTGAATTAGTGGGCTGCAGCAGCAAAAATGCTGCTAAATAAAATCGCACAAAATTGTTTTCCAAAAAGTAGCATGATCTCTGCTCAAGAACAACAAATAAAATACTCTTGTATAAAACTGCAAATGAGAACTAGCAGAATAACACAATCAAATATTTATATTTTTAGGTCAATATTGAATCTGTTTAATTGTAGTTGGATGTTTCCCAAATTCTAGGTACCTAATGAAACCATAGACACCACTCTCGTATCGCATTAGGCCTCATAGTTTTCTTTCAATTTCTGTGCGCATTGACAATTAGCAATGTAGATTATATGACGTTTCAGCATTTTTATTTATTTGTTACAGATCTCACTGAACTTAGCATTGAAGGGGACAATAAAACAAATCTTGTAACTCTCATTAGAAAAGTTGGTTACATGAATACTCGTCAGTTTCCTACAGCAGGAAGACGTAATTTGCACCTCTCTACTACTGTAACGTAAGTGCTTCTTTCACATTGTTTTTGTTTGTTTGTCTGTCTGGCTTTTCGGATCATTTGTATCTTCGAAGTCACTGGTGTTTCTCTGTATTTTCAAGTAGATGTGCACTGGTAAGATAACAAATAGTTATTTTGAATTAATGTTTTATTTGGGGAGAAAAAAAAGAAGGAAAAAACAGAGGAAGTGAAAATTTTGATATCAAACTGGATTTTGACGGTTAACTCTGAATTTTCGAAAATGCAAAAGTTTGGATTTTTTCAGCATCTTCCTACAACTATTAAATTGAACATTTTTCCTTCAAATGAAATTTGTTGGCTATAATTAGTTCTTTCATTAAGGTTATGTAGACTTTTTTGAAAATTTTAGTAGTTTTCATGCAATAGAGCATAAAATATTTGCAATTTTGAAAGATTACAAAAACAACATTTTCTCACAAACGGCTCCAAATTTTTTTCTTCAAATGTTTGGTGGGGGTAGTACCAAATGCACCCTATATGATGACATAAACGCCATATTGCCCCTTTTTTTCTTTCTTTCTTTCTTCCTCCCAAAAATTACAAAATTGTAATTTTTTTGACTTGTCTCTCACGTGGGTAATATTTACATTAGAGGTGATTTCTTCACATTATTACATTTACACATGTGCTTTAAATAATGTCAAATAAAGTTTCTCGACAACTCAATAGTTTTCTGTTCAAATGAGCTCAAAATTCCGCATTTTCAGAAACACTCAAACACCATTTTCTCGTAAATGGATCCAAATTTATTTCTTCAAATTTTTTCAATGGATAGTGCTAATTGTACTGTTTAATATGACAAAGTTCATCTTAGTTTTTTTTCTTATGTTTTTTTAAAAAATTACACAAGTATAATTTTTTTTATATATCTCTCACGTTGTTAATGTGCACATTTACGTCGTTTTGTATACATTATTACATTTGTGAGTGGAAGTGCTTGAAAGGACTTCAAATGAAGTTTTTCAAAAACTCAATAGATTCCTGTGAAAACGAGCTTCAAATTTTGCATTTAGAGTAATGCTTAGTCGCCATTTTCTTAAAAACGGCTTCAGAATTTTCTATTAAAATTTCTATTATGGACAAGGTTTTACTCTGCTTTAATATTCTTGAAGCCATATTTTTGTTCTACTATTAAGTAACCGAAAGTTGAGAAAATGTCAAGAAAATGTACTATTGGTGACGATAGATGGCGACTGGTCAGAGAATGGAGCAAGACCTTAAAGCCAGTCCACACCAAGAAAATTAGAAAAAATTGCTACAAGAAAGTCTGTGCCATTCTGTAGCACCTCTAGTTTACTTTTTGTTTTGTTGATTGAAATAATAATTGAATGATAGTTTTCATTTCATAGAGGAGCAAATTTTTTGGTAATTATATTCATTTCTTGTGAAGTCATTATTGTAGTTATTAATAATATTCGTTTTTTATGTACATAGATGTGAAAGAGGCCGTCCAGTTAAAGTACCCAGTGTGGAAAGTTATATAATGGTTTTGCAACCCCAGCAGCCAACAATAGACATCAATGGCACAGGAAACGTGGCCCGAGAATATGATGATTTTCGTTTGGGAGTGAGGGTTTTTACTGATGTGCATATTACTGTTGGCCAAGTAAAGGGCCAAAAACAGTGGAAGCATGGTAAAGTAGCATTTGGATTTGTCTTCCTATGTAGAAATGGTTTTCCCTTAAATATTTTTCATAAACTCTTTTTATTTTATTATGAGTATAAATTACGCATTTACAAGATCTGTCCTTAAAGTAGTCGGACCGAGTCAATTACAAAATATTTATTAACAGAAACAACATATGCACTCAATATTCTTCAAAGTAGAATCCTTCTGCATCCGCACACCGCTACCAGCAGGATTTCCAGCTTTCCACACACATACCACACGCTACCAGCAGGATTTCCAGCTTTCATATGCTTCCGGGAAGGCAGCAGCTGGAATGCTGTTGAATTCATCACGGCCTGTTGTAACACTTCACTAAGCTGTGACTATGACCTTTCAGGATGTTTTTGGAGGGGGGAGGAAAAAGTCTGGTGGCTAACGTCAGCACTGTAAGGTGGCTGAAGCAGAGTTGCAATGTTGTGTTGGGCCAGGTATGCTGCCATCTGGAAGGCTATGTGGCTCAGCGCATTGTTGCGATGGAGCTGCCAAGAGTTGGTGATAGCTGGGTGTACGTGGACGATGCATTTTCTTAGCTTTTCAAGGACATTCACGTAAAAACCTGTGTTATTACTTTGTGCTTGTGGCACAAATTCCCTGTGCATCACTCATTTTGAATCGAAAAAGCAAATGAGCATACTGTATAAACTTGAATATACCCCGCCCTCCAAGATTACCCGCACCCAAAAATTTAAATAAAGGAATTGGGAGGGGGGGGGGCTGTTTTTTCGTTTCTTCAATTTTTATTGCTAAAAAAATAGTTTCATTAATATTGCATGGTTTAAACAATCCCGCACTTGCAATAAAAGAAAACTATCTTAAGTTTGTGTTTTCATGAATAAGAGCAGTAAAATGTTTATAGAAAAATAACTTATGTTGCACTTCATAAAGCTCTTCTCCACCAGAGAAAGCTCAATCGCGCCCCAAGCACTTCTGATCCATCGGCAGAATTGTGAAATGTCCGGCCGCTTGATCTTTCCGGTTAGGGTGTACTCGTGGTTTGCCTCTGCCATCCACCTCGTATAATGTTGCTTAACCGCAACTTTGAATGGGCGATTAACAGACACATCCAGAGGCTGCAGAACGAACATTAGACCCCCCAGGATGATTACCTATTCAAGTTTTCCCCCTAGTTAACAAATTCGTACTTCCTCTGTTTCTATGCCACTCAAGAATACAACTCTCGTCTACACCGTACTTTCTCCCTTTGAGCAGTCACGGATTTCTTCTGTTTCATCTATCACACACAGTTTTTCTTTTGCGGTGAAAGATCTCCTGTTAGTACTTGGAGATGCCATTACAACCAACAGGTGACTGGTAAACATATTTTGCACCTCAATGAACCCTTTCTTCTAACCCACACTGCCCTGTGACCACGTGCAACACACCTCAAGTTCGTGGTACTGACATTGACACAAATATTACCCGCACCCCAATTTTCAGGTAGCAATTTTTGAGAAAAATATGCGGGTCATATTAGAGTATATATGGTACTTTTCTGCTTCCATTTGCTTATACGTGCCTTTTTCTGGCGTGGGGACGTTGGAGTGTACCATTCTACGCTTTAATGTTTGGTCTCGGGGTCATACTCAAACATTAAGTCTCGTCCCAGAAACCATATTGTCTAAAAGTCTGGATTTTCTGTCACTTCATCGAGGTCCTGGCTGATCCCTTTGCGAATTCCATTAGCTCACTTCTCAGCACTCCCTGCAGCAACTTAATGCAGATCTTCATTTGCTATTTTTTGCTCACAATTTTGGGCACTTGTGTTTTGGCGATGCCAAGTTCATTGACAATCATGTGAACAGTTACTCTGTAGTCACTGTCCAGCAAATTCCTCATTCTTGCTACATTTTCATCGGTTTTGGAGCTCGAAGGTCATCCTGAATGTGTGTCATCTTGAACTTCCTACTTCCTCTCTCTCCTCCCAAAACAACTTATGCCAGTCAAAAACATTCAATCTACCCATAGAGATATCACCATAAGCCATCTTGATCAGATCACGATTCTCTTTCCTGGTTTTGCCGAGCTTAACGCAAAATTTGGTGGTGTAGCACTATTCCCTGATGCTGCTTGACAAGGACTCTTGCAGAGGTTACATGGGCGAGCAATTTACACTCCAATACAGCTGGGAGCTGACTGCTGCTGGCTTTCAGTCTTTCCTTAGGCCCCTCTGCACCAACACCTGGCAGAGTAACCGCCGGGAGTCTGCCTAGGAAAATATCAGTCCAACTACTTTAAGGACAGACCTTGTAAAATAAAGCCACATTGTTTCTTTCTTGTTATTTGCCAAAATATGCAACATTTGCGTACCAATCTAACCTAAATTTCTTTCATTTAGGTGAACCAATTAGTGTAATTGAGAAGAAATTAGATTCGTGTACAGTGTCAGTGTATCCTCCTCTCAATCCTGATCATGAAACAGTTACCCTACCTGAAAGTATGTTAATAAAATTTGGCATCGTTGCAAAGGTGAATAAAGATGGTGTTGTGGTTTCTGGAGCAGATATGATTTACAACTACGAACAGGTCAGTACCTTATTGATTGTTTCACTTTACGTATTTGTAGATTTTTGTATTTTCTTTCTTCCTACTTCTGTGCTGTAAATTGTATTATATTAACAAGAAAATTTGGTTCATTAATTTTAAGAAAATTAATCACTTACCTTGAACCTTCCTTCAAAGACCCCAGTCTCGCACCCTGGTGTGTCAATACACCAGGTAAATTCCCGCTACTTTTATGAAGAAATAAACACTATAAATTTATTGATGTTCACAATACTCAAAAGAAGCAAGAAAGGTCTCTTTTGTTGTCAAGGAGCTTCTTTCTAGACACACCAATTCAGAAATTATAAATTTTCCAATGTCTGTGATAATTAAGCTATATTGCAAGGTTGATAAACTAGTTAAACATAAAACTTGAACAATAGTAAAAAATTCACTATAAATTAGAACATTTAAAGAACAATACTAGAAATAGAAAAAAAAATTTTTAAGAAGAAAAAAATTTCTTGGTTGCGATTATTTACTACTGGCTGTTAGTGGGTTAATTCATTCATAGGAGAATTAAGCTATTATATATTTTTGGCATACCGTGTTTCTGAAGCCATGAGCCATAACGAATATGACATGAATATTACAAATAATACAAGAAACTCTGCTATGTTTATCATCACTAGTTTCCCAAAGTCATTGGAGACTTAACCAAGCCCTTGAGTATGATTTTCAGCTCAGAAACATGAACAATCATTGAAAAACAATTCTGATAGTGAAAAGGAATAAGTGCAAATATTTTATTACTTAGTGTTGTTCATAGCACTTTTAATTTATATTACTGTGAATCAATCTTTATTACTATGGTTTTAACAATTATACATGAATTTCTTTCATAATTATACTTTATTTTATAATTTAACTCTTGAATAATCCTGTACTAGTTTGAATTGCTTTTCTATAGATTAATTCATACTTTAGTTTCTATGAACAATTTAATGCAATTACTGACTTGAGTTGTCATGCAAAGGGTAAATACCTTTATGTGTATTTATAAATAGAATCTGAAGGATGGTGCCTTTTAACCCTTAACCACCACTGTGCTATACACTATGACTGCCCAATTGAAATATTTCTTAACAAAAGAAAGAACAATCATGCTTTTGTACACTGAATAATCTCAACTCATCCTAATTGTTCTCTGAAAAATTACATTGATTTTATCAGAAATATACAAGGGTTGGGGCAGAAGTCATGGCAACTATTTTTTTTTTTTTTTTTTTTTTTTCTAAAAGAAATGTTATCAGATCACAAAATTTCATTAGTATCACGAAAGAAATGCTGCAGTAGGGTGTGTTCACATCAACAGATGTCTTTGTGAGTGGCTCTATTAGCACAGAAAGTGACGTGAAATCAATTCTCCGACTTCCACCGTGCCAGATGTATGTAACCCATTTCAAGCAGCTCATGCTCCAAGACTGAGATTTTCACGGAAGAAATGCTCAAGAATGTCACAGGGAGTTGGTGAAAACTCTAGTATGGCCCTTGCATACCGGACAGTCGCGAGATGGGCAGGAGAATTTCTGCGAGGACGCATAGCAACCAGTGATCAGCAACACTCATGGCGACTTGTGAGTTTGCGGACCAAAGTAGCATGTGCTGTATTCATGTATCTTCTAATCGAGCGTTGTAATGCTTTTGGAATGTTGTGAGCTCTTGTTCAAATGCTTTGGAACATGAAACTAGTACTGTCCTTTCAAATACCTCAATAATTATGAGAAACACAATTTTAGGGTGTCGTTAAATGTGCACTTAGTTCTTACATTCTTTCATGTGTATATTACACAATTTCCACCTGTGCTTGTATTCTCACAAAAAAAAAAAAATAGTTGCCATGACTTATGCCCTAACCCTTGTAATTGCAAAAATCTGAAACAGTCACATCTTGTGGATTACAACATGAAGAAAACAATGAAAGACTTGTCATTAAAAAAAAAAGGAACTATAAATATATTGTGAGATTGAAGTCGACATTTTAATTCACTTAAATATGATAACTACACATACTAAAGGTGGATAGTTCACAGCAGCCTTACAATAAGATGTTCCAGAAAAAAATCTTTTGCACCTCTGCTTTGCAAACAGTAAATTCAAACTTGCTACAGTTACTCTGGCCACATTACGGTGGTTAAGGGTTAAAGCAGCACACCTGCTTTATTTATAATCTTTGAACCATTTTTCATGTTGTTATGTTATGTTCTGATTGAGTCAATATAAATTATATGATTACAGGTTTTGAGGCAGATACAGTATACAAATAGGAAACCAGCGTATTATCTCAATAGAGTCTTTAAACTAACTTGTTCTGAACTGAATGGACGCTTTATGAGCAATGAATACATTCAAACTGTAAGTAATATTTTATCATACAATTTTGTCTTTTTTGCATATCTGTTGTGAATATTTAGGGTGTTTGTGCCCTTCTTAAAAATTTCTGTATTGTAGTAATATCATGAGAAGTTTTGGTCATATTAGAATGCAAAGAAGTTCAAAGATCTTGAAATTCTTGAGAAAGAAAAGTTTGAGGTTATTAGAAACTTTCAGATTATTTAAATTTTTGTAATAATACAGACTTTGAAAAGGAAGTCAGTATTCCTGGATACTTATTTAGTAGTGATTCATCAAACATGACAACTATTGGTTGTATTTGGGGTAAAATTTAAATTAATAAATTTTTAAAAAGTTCTTGTAAAACAGTGATGATATTGTGCTATATAACTTAAAGCACTAGAATTGAATTTTCATCTACCTTATCCTTATATCTGCCAAATGGCAGTTGAATTTAAAAATCTAGGTTGATGTCCACATTTTCATTCAAATGTGAACAGAACACATCTTCATTTGCCTTTGTTTCTCGCCTTTATTACCAAGGACTATAAACTACAAGAACTTGTAAACATTAGAATTATATAAAATTCAATTAATCTACAAAATATGTTTTATGAAAAAACATTAATGAAAGGAATATTTAATAACAAAGATTAAGCAAGTTTTTGGAGCCTACCTTCATTATTACATTTTTTTATGCTTCCCCAAAATGAAAACAAAAGAGTCAAGCAATTTGAAAATAACAAAGTA
>BLKR01011356.1:0-34191 GCA_011170035.1 Teleogryllus occipitalis
GGCGTGGCGTGGCGTGGCGTGGCGTGGCGTGGCGTGGCGTGGCGTGGCGTGGCGTGGCGTGGCGTGGCGTGGCGTGGCGTGGCGTGGCTCGGGTCGAGGAGAAAGCGGCTCAGCCAGGGGTCGGGAGAGGTGGCAGAAGAGAAGCAAAGACAGGCAAAGGAAGTGAAAAATGACGAAGACGGAGAAGACGAAGAAGAATGATTTTGTTTATAAGGCAATATGATATGGAGAGCAAGATAGCTTTCTCTTATTTCAGTGTAGAATCATCAAAACTGTTGTTCGGTTGCCTGCACCGCTTTCAGTGTGTACGCAAAACCTGTTAAAATGTTGAAAATAACTTATTGCTGCCATTTTTTTACTTCTGCTCGTTTGGCACAGGACCAAATACGTAACGAACCACGTGCCCCAAAGTCGGGCATTTCGTATGAAAACCCACGCCATGGGGCATGCCAGGCAAACAGTGGCAGTGAGAAACCTTTTGAAAGAGGGGTACAGTGCCAGTTTTAAACGGTGAACAACAACAACTACGAGAAAGAAACACGAAGAAGGTGTAGTTCAAACAAAAGACGCATTTTTTTAAAAACATGCTTAATAAGGTGAGCACCAGCCTGGAGAGGGCTGATACGCCTCATTGCGTTACGCGCAAACGCCTTCGAATTCGCATTCGATTTCGCACGTGAGCGAAGGGGAAAGTGTCACTGAATGCCCGTCGCCTGCAGGTGCAAAGTGTGAGTTACGCCCACCACAGAGTGCGAACGGGAGCCTCGGAACTGAGGAGAAAGAGGAGAGGAACTGAAGCACTTCGTAGACAGCTCGCCATTTTGTGAAATCAGTACGCAGGGACTGACCTTAGATAAAAGCTGGAAGTGTTACAGAAGGGCACACAATTTCTTGTAGTAAATTTTTATAATTTCGTTGGTGTGGGCTAGTTTTTACGGTCTTGCCTCATCCTCCTGGAGACCATATATCGTCAACCTAAATACAGTTTTTTGAAATTTTCTAATTTTTTCGGTTTTCTAATGATAGATTCGAAATATTACTCTTAAATATTAAAGAATACAACAATCTCGTCCTATATGGAAATTTGCGTTCAAACACTTGGAGCAGATTAAAAAAATATTTAAGCTTTAGAGAAAATGAGAAATTTGAAGCTCTTTTTCAGAGGAATCATTGGTGTTTTTAAAAAACTTCATTTGAGGCCATTTGAATAACTTTCACTTACAAATGCAATAAAGTATACAAATTGCAGAAGACATCTATATTAACGGCGTGAGATATATTTCAAAAATTTTTTTGTGTATTTTTTTAAAGCTAATACAGCTAAATTAATTTTATGTCATCTTAATCAGTACAATAAACACTATCCGTACGAAAAGTTTGGAGGCGTTTTTTGAGAAAATGCCATTTGAGCGTTTCTGAAAATGCGAAATTTTGAGGTCTCAAGTTCGCTGAGTTTTCAATAAAAGTATGAGACAACATTTAAAGCTCATGTACTCGTAAATGCAATAATGTGAACAAATGGCCGATAATGTAAATATTAATCACGTGAGAGGCTAGTAAAGAAATTCATTTTTTGTAATTTTTTTGCAAAAACAAAAGAGTAATGCAATATGGCTTTTATGTCATCTCTAGACATAGGATGTTTAGGAAAATGCCTATTTTATTCTAGCGTACACATTTAAAGGATAATAATATATGTGCACGAATCGTGACAAATGACCACATATGACGAAGGTTTATAATGCTTATTTTTGCTTTTTTAGCATTAATGCCTGTTTTGCATAAATACCTTTTTAAGGGCTTTTTTGCCTTTTATGTATAATTTTTATATACAACGCTAAGATATCGGAAAATCGGCCGTGGTCCAGGTTTCATTACGAAATCTTCAATTCACGTCTTGGTATTATGAAATACCTGAGAATTCCTATAAGTATATCAATTGATTTTTCTCAATTTCCCAAATACCAGCCACAATAAATACTAGCAATGTTCTGAGAACATGGTCGATTGACAATGCACCAAAGGGCACCGAAATCCTTGAAAATTTACTAGTAATTTACTTGAAAATTTACTTGTAATATGCAATAATTACTGGTTAATGCAAACTATTAAGAATAAAATGTAGAAGAGTTGTAAATATGTATATCTTGTTTGACATTAAAATGTACGAACGTTTTGTATATTGAAGTTTACAAAATAATATAGACAAAAATTGCAAACAATTTTTCATTTGAGTGTGTATGTAACTTCTGACAGTGCCTTTTTTCTCCTTTTTCTTGACATTTTCAGCGCCTTATTAGGCGCCTAAAAGACGACTTTTTTGGGTCCGAAACATCCGATGTCTAGTCATCTCATAAAGTACATTTAGCACTATCCCTACCGAAAGTTTAAAGAAAATTTGGAGCCGTTTTCCAGAATATGTTTTTGTTGCTTTTTAAATATTGTTTAAAATTAAAATAATTAATTTTACTATCAAATATTAAAATTAATATATACGAAAAATTTCAAAAAATATACCTGACTTTAATGAAAGAATGGACAACAAATTTCATTTAAAGGAAAAATCTTCCTCTTAAATTTTGTAGTTGTAGAAAGAAACCAAAAAAATCAAACTTTTCAAATTTTCGAAAATTTAGAGTTAATCCTGAAAACCTGCCCAATGCCATTTTTATAATTAATTAAAAGTTAACGGAAGATAGCCGAGAGCTGGGTTGAGGCGAAGTGGCGTCCGAAGGGGAAGGAGTGGGCGGAAGGGCGAAAGGGGCACAACAGCGCCGCGGGGGCGCGGCAGGCACAGGCCTCCCATAAACGTATTAGCCACCTGCTTTAACGGCGCATAAGGGCGGCTGGCAAGGGCCGGGCCACTCCAACGCGCAACGCGTTTCGTCCGCCGCCGCGCTCTTTCTCAACGCGCGAAAGGCAGGCTCCGCTACCGCCATCTACCACCTTCGTCCGTGTACAGCGAGTTCTCAGGCAAAGCATTATAAAACACTAACTTAAAGACCTGCGGTATTTCTTTCTACCAAAACAAAATGATGAGTGGATAATGAAAAATTCTAAAAGCTTATATTCTCGATGTATCTGGCCTGGTGGAACTGCCACACAATGTTTTCCATTGTGTGGTTGCTCAGTAATCAGAAGTGAGTTGAATATTCTGTTTTCTTGCCAGGAATACCTTTTTTCTTCTACGTTTCCTTATGAGTTGTAAACGTATCACTGCAGTGCACTTTATCTTTGACAGGAAAAATATGCTAATACATCTCATGAAAATGAAAATGAAAATGAGAATGAAAATGAAAATGAAAATGAACAGTGTAACATTGACTGATGTTAAGGCAACAAAATTTTTAGGTCTCTCAATTCAGTCAAACCTTAAATGGAACGTCCATTTAAATGAATTGAACACAAAATTAAGTTCATTATGCTACGCATTCAGAATTCTTGCAAATTCACTCAGCCTTCATACTGCTCGTTGTGTATACTTCGCGAATGTTCATTCCCGCCTGAGATATGGCATAATATTCTGGGGAAATACATCGTATAGCTCCCAGACTTTTAGATTACAAAAACGAATTGTACGAATAATAACCAAATCCCACCCACGTGATTCATGTAAGCCTCTCTTCATTAATCTAGAAATTCTACCATTACCGTGTCTTTTTATTTACGAATCAGTGGTTTTTGTAAAAAAATGACTTGCTTAAGGGCGGGAATATATTTTCAGAAAATGCCGAAGTCTATTACTATAACACTAGACGTAGAAATCATATTCATCAGGTGACAGTATCAACAGCTCATTACAAAAATTCACATACAATACATGTACATTATTTTACAACACTTTGCCAGATGACATTAAACGATTAAATTCGATAGAAAAGTTAAAATCCCAAGTGAAATCGTTTCTGCTGCATAACTGTTTCTATACAATTAGAGACTATACTGAGCATCACAAGAAAAGTAACATTATTTTTAACAATGAGACATAATGCATTATTTACCATTTGGACTGTATAAATGAGTATAAACAACCTGTAACAACTATTGTACTACAGCTTCCGGGTCAATGACCCCCATCTTGATCAGGTTTTTCGTCCAGTTTCCCTGATCCATTGAGCAAATGCTGAGATGGCCCTTGTTTTGCTTCTGGACATAAATGTAACTTCATTTTCTGTGCACGTCTTCTAGAATTCAGTGGGAAATACAATTATTCAAATTATCGTTTCCATGTTGTCGCGGCAGGAAGTAATAAGAGCCAAAATGTATTGCTTATTTCTCTTGAAAATAGATTTTATTACATGGGAGTTTTTTTGTTTTTTTTCTCCCTTTCAAAATTCAAAATTTTATTGCTTGTTTATCCTTGAAAATAGATTTTATTACATGGGAGTTTTTTTTCTTTCTTTTTTTTCTCCCTTTCAAAAATTCAAAAAAGTAGTATATGACCATTTTGAAAATGACACAATTCACTTTTCCCCATAGCACGTCATACGCAAACTGTTTTTTTGACGTAAAATAAATAAATAAATAAATCATACTTTTTCATTGTGTTGGTAACGGTACGTATGCTTACGTAATATTATATTGCATTTTCGGAATCTTGGAACCAAAAATGAAATGAAATGCAACAAAAGACATCGACTTGCAGAGTTGAAAAAAGAAAACCAAAGTGAAGAACATGAATGAAAAATAGTAAAAAAAATATACCTACCGTATTAACGCGATTCTCTCTGGTCTTCATTATATATCCTTTTGTTGCTTGAATTTAAATAGCGCAGAGTTAATAAATGCCAAATCCTGAAAAAAGAAAAAAATGTATAATTTCTGAGTGGATTCAAATTAATAGGCAAAAATCGAAATATTTTATTTTCTGCTATGTCAGTCAACTTCAGTTCGTTAAACCAGCGAAGAGAACGCTAAATATACTATTCAGGCATCAATAAAAAATAATTGATTTATGAAATTCAGTTGACAGTGGGTACTTGTAAATGAACATCTTTTAGGTGACAGGCCTAAATAAGAAATGTTAATTAGTGAATTATTTTCAGTGTTGTTTCTTTAATTTGTTTCTTCCTACTCATAAGTTTTGACCCAATCAACTACTTTTATAAACAAAAAGTCAAACGATCTTTTTTCAACGTTGGGGTGATATAATATCTACACATTTAATTAGAAATCTTTTATTTCTTCGTCAACTGAAGTGTAAATAATTGTTTCGCGTGATACACCTCTGCAACAGAACAACAAAGGGGTGATTCTGTGGGGGAAGAATTAGAAACAGGAACGAAATACTCGCACTTACGTAAGTGAATGTTTAGATTCCAAATTTGTAGGTTCCAACATATCTGGATTCATCTTTAATATTTCAATGCAAAAATACTGAAATAAAATCCTCATTCCTTACGATATCTCTTGTCAGTATTAAGTTTTCCTGGCCAAGAATACTTAAAAATTCCTTTTTTATAACAATTCTTTGGAATTGAATAGTTAGTTGATTTAAAAACAAGATTTTGTTGATTAAACGCATTTATTTTGTCCCTACGATAGTTTTAAAGATAATTTTTAGTTGAAGTACTACAGTAATTGTAAACAATCACATTTGTTTGTAGATTAGTTTAAAATATGATAATTGATCACTTAAAAAACGGCTATAGAAGCTGGCATTTAAAATATTTTTTTCTTCCATTGCATAAAATCTTACAAAATATTCTTTTTTTTATCTAGGGCTTTTATCCAGCCGACAGCCGGTTACCCTTTACGCCCCGATGGGACGCATATTTGACCATACACTAGACACCAACACACTTGCGGGCTCCTCTGATCTGGGGTCAGCAGAACGCGAGGCCCTCCGCGACAACACATACATACAAAGTCAAGGGACAAACAGCCATGCCCAAGGTGAGACTCGAACCCGCGACCCTTCGGACCGAAGCGCTGAGTCGGTACTCGCTCTTAGCCACCTCGGCCAGGTCGGCACAAAATATTCTTAATTTGAAAAAAACATTTTCATTTCGGATGCATTCATGGAGCATCAGAACGAACATCAGTGACTATCACTTTTCGTCAAGAACTCTTCAGAATATTCAACTACAGGAAAAGTTGGCTATTAAAAATATTTTTTTTGTAATATGTATGCTGGCGATCAGCTCTAGGTACAGAAAAGATTAATATGGTATTGGAATAATGACAGCCAATTAAAAAGAGAACAAGTGACATGGGACGTATATAAAACGCTCTACGCCAAGTTTCAGATTCATTCAAATTCAGTTAGCTTTCATACTGTTCTTTGTGTATATTCTGCGAATGTTCATTCCCGCCTGAGATATGGCATACTATTAGGGGGAAATACATCTTATAGCTCCCAGAATTTTAGATTACAAAAAATGTACGAATAATGAGCAAATACAACCCACGTGATTCTTCTAAATCTTTCGTTATTAAGATAGGAATATTACCACTACGTTGTCTCTTGATTTGCAAATCAGTGGTTTTTGTTAAAAATGACTTAAGAGCGGGAACATTTTCAGCAATTGCCGATCTCTACAACTATAACACTTGACGTAGTGATCATATTAATCAGTATCAACTGCTCACTACAAAAAGGTCACGTACAATATATGTACATTAATTTTCAACATTACAACAGTTTGCCAGATGACATTAAACGATTAAATTCGATACAAAAATTGACTTCCCAAGTAAAATCTTTTCTGCTGCATAACTGGTTCTATACAATTAGCGAGCATCAAAAAGGAAAGTAATAATAATTTTAACAATGATATTTAATGCATTATTTACCATTTGGACTGTATAATTCTAAACAACTTTTAACATGTATTGTCCTTAGTTTCAGGGTCAATGGCCCCATCTCCATCTGGTTTATCGTCCCGTTTCCCTGATCCTTGAGCAAACGCTGTGACTGCCCCTTGTTTTGCTTCTGGACATCAATATAACTTGTTATGTGCAAGTTTTCTGTGGGAAATATAGTTATTCAATTATCGTTCTCCATGTTGTCGCGGCAGGAAGTATTATTCCTTCATGAAGGACATGATGAGGGATACGAGTCAAAATCTATAGTTCATTTACCCTTGATAATAGGATTTATTACGTCGGAGCGAATATTTTGTTAATAATCCTTGCCAAAAACGCTCATTTCTTTCTATATTTAAAATTCAACTAGTATACGGCTTAAGGTAGGGATCCCACAATTATGCAAACGTACACAAAATTCACTTACCCCATAGCACATCATACAGGGTTTTTGACTTAAAAATAAAGAAGAATGTTCAGAGGAAATATACAAATGAGTGTGACGTTTGGGATTTATTGGGAAGGTCGTTTCCATCGACCTTCTACTGCTGTTGTTATATCATTTGCATCCTCGTTCAACCTGTCGTCTTACTTAGAATCTAACCAAACCTAACCTACTTCGAAATGCAAATAATGATGCAGTTTGAACTTCGCAGTTTCTTCAGCAGTTGCGTTGTCCTTGCTGCCGTTGGCGAATGATGATTGGTTGTTTCTGAAAACTATTTGATGAAAATACGAAGACTTATTCTACAGCATTAATTTTTATGTAACTCAATTTCACTGAGTTAATACAAGATGTTTTAAAATTTACATTGTATGAAAAGCTTTATACAATGTAAATTTGGGCGCGTCAATTTCTAAGGTCATTAGTTCCGTAAGCGTATGGTATGTTTTTATCGCGAGAGATTGCAGTGATCTTTCCCCGTTTGCTGACGAGTTCTGGCACCGACCTACAGAGACTTACGGGAATTTCCCCCACCAGGTACCTCTCATCGCCGTGGCACCGCCCGAGCCGGCGCTAGGCTCTACGCTCCCCTCTAGTCTCTCGAGGTGTGGTAGGGTAGTGCATGTGAGTATGGTTTATTTTATTTTATTTGTTTTACGTCAAAAACAGTTAAAAACTGCGTGACGTGCTACGGGGAGAAGTGAATTCTGGGCACGTTTTCATAATTCTGTAATCCGTACCCTAAGATATATACTACTTGAATTCTGAATCGAGAAAGATAGCGTTTTTTGCTAGGATTGTTAACAAAATATTCGCTCCGATGTAATAAAATCTATTTTCAAGGGCAAATCAGCTATAAATTTGGGCTCTAATACGTCATCATGTCCCTTGTGAAGGAATAATACTGCCTACCGCGACAAAATGGAGAACGATAATTGGAATAACTATTTCCCACTGCATTCTAGAAGACGTGCACAGATAATGAAGTTACATTTAGTGTGCGTAAGTAAGGAAGGAAGTAAGGAAGGAGTAAGGAAGGCCAAGGAAGAGAAAGGAATGATCACTCGCTGTCAGTGACACGTTTGTTAAGATACTGCTGCGGCATTCGCCGAGTGTTGATCGGAGAAACGACGAAAAACTACCGTTCAGAGCAGCCGGCTGCTAGGATTTCCCTCCTTACAGCAGCTGAACTCGTCGCAACTGTCTAGTGGCGAAAATACTGCCACCGACAGGACTCGATCCTTAGGACCTCTCGGTCAGCGGCGTTACTGCGACATCAGTTGCTGCCTTGAGCTACCTTCGCTGGCCGGTAGTCATGCGCTTCTTCCTATTTTATACATCATTTTGCACCTTTCGGTGCCTGCAGACATCCCCTCTACCGTCTGAGATCTGGTACTCCAGGTGACTCCACAGTAGCACTTACCGTCTCCCCATCCATCGTGAAGATGTGGCCGGTGATCACCATTATACACAATATTGGAAAAGCATAGCGACCGAATGACATATATTGTAGGCGCGTCAACAACTGAGGTCATTTGACCTGTAAGTATTTGTGGCGTCATAACAGTCACCTTCTACAAACCACTAGTTACATGTACATGAAATTTCATGTACATGAAACGCGCAACGAGGTAGGTTGCGACAGCGGGCAGCTTGCTGAAGGGACGCGTTGCTGAACAAAGGAAAGGATGTATATTTGGACGGGGAAAACCTGTGCTCGAGCAGGGCTGCGGGAGGCACCCCAGTGGAGCAGCCATGACGTGGGTGGCCACGGGGGCAGGCTAGTGGACCCCGTAGAAATGCTGGCAGTGGAAACGCGGAGGCGGAAACGGTTAGATGACGCAGCTGGGCCAATATAAGCGGACTCCGGACAAAAATCCTTCTGATTCTTGGGCTCGTCCGTAGGACGTCGTGTGAGTTGTCCGCGTCGCGTGGCTCTTCGATGTGTTGGTTACGGAGCCGGGAACTGAAGCCGGCGTGGATGCGTCGAGACGTGAGGTGCGGCGTACTCTTTAGTATGCGCAAGTAGAGGTATGCATCACACCGCAGGAGTTAGTATTTTATTAGGCAGGCGATTGTGGTGACCAGTTAAATGTTCCTCCTTGTAAGCGGCCAGTTTATTCTGTTTATTGTAAATATTGTAAATTGGGTATTCAGGTGTTAGAACATATCTAGAATAAAATTCAATACGTAACAAACTGTTCTCGTCTGTGAATTCTCTCCCCGGCAATGACGCCACTTATTGTAATCCGGGAGGTGGCGATTTTTCTTCTCCGCTGGGACGTGAGATCCGATTCCAAAATGCTCGTCGACATATGGGATTTCCCCCGATTCGGTTTCTCCGTAATATTCGGGGTTCCCAGTCGGTCACCCAGACGAGAACCCGCAGTACTTCACTTCCGTGACTTCACGGAGCTTGCTCAAAAAGTTCGAATACCGGCGCTGGTCGGTAGACCAACACCAACACAACAGCAGCAGAAACAACAACAACAACAAACAATAATAATAATAAATAATAATAATAATAACTGTAAACCCGTCTTGGGAGCAGGAGGTGGATCAAAGTAGATGAACTGAAAGATCGTGAGAAAGAGAGAGAAGGGAGAAAATACGTTGTTTCTCTTCGAGAATTCTGCAGCCGTGTGACAGACTGTTACGCGGCTCACGAATGTGCATTGGTAATCATATAGCTGTAATTTCTAAAAGTATTACTTACTACTTTCCTAACAGCGCGCATGTCATGCTTCCCAGTGTAAACCCCTCTTTGAAAAGGAATATATATAACGTTAATTCACGCACTTCCGTGAAAACTGCATTCCAATAACTTCAACAGTGCTAACGTTACATGACTCAACCTGTATGTAGAACATTTCCTGCTGTTCTGTGCAACAAATTCCTTATCCCCTCTTTTTTGCTACATAGTTAAACTGGGATTAAAAGATAGCAATAAATCTTTTAATAAACATGTGAAAGAAATATTCGCTTGCTCTAACGAAATATTCGCCAACTGACTACAGTTATATTTAATAGTTCTGCCGACAAAATTGCTACACCCCCTCCTCCTCCTCCTCCTCCTCCTCCTCCTCCTCCTCCTCCTCCAATGTGTGGTAAAATCGACTAGTCGCGATAAAATAGAAAAATAGCTGGTAATGAATGTTACGTAACAGGGATTTGGTAAATTACAAAAACGAGTTAATGTTAGGAATGAGTTGCATATTTTTCACTCTCTACCAGCATAGTGCTTGAGGAAACTATTTTTGATGAGTTATATTGTGAAGCTTGGCAACAAGTTATTAGCAACACTTGGCGGCCTGTAATATCTAGCAAATAGTAGCCGCATGAAGTAGTTCTTGAAGTTGATTAAACAGGAAAGTGAGTGCGGCAGTAAATACGCCCTCAAGTACCCTGGTCGAACAGAAGCACTGATGTAGCAAGTTGGGGCACTGGGGCACAGCGGAGGGCTGAGTCTCAAACCAAGTGTAGCACGAGGCTGCGCCGATACTTTCGCCAGCCTCCGGGCCGGGTCCACTGTGGGGTCGTCCGAAGAATTTTCCTCTGGGAAAATCACTCTGTACGCGAGTTTTGAAAGGGATCTATAATCTTTTCAGCGCAATCCTGTGTACGTCCCACTCACAGCAACCGGCAACATTCCGCTACACACACGGGCATGCCGATCCACATACCCAAGAGGGCATCGCATGAATGCAGTCGTACTTGACCGCAGGCAAATCCGGTTACAGGTTTTCCTCCCTCTCAATACCCTGCATGCTCTCGAAAGTTCTATCTTCTTTCTCCCCCCCGCTCGTGCCGTTCTCACTCATCCCCAGACGTGTGAGGCGCCCCTGTGTCCGCCCCTGCGCCACACACGTTACCTCCACCTTCGCCTTCCTCGCCGTCATCGCCGCCCCCGCCGCCGACTGGCCCTCCCGCCCCCGGTGTGCGGAGGCCGAGATGGAGAGAAAATCGGATTTTTACATCCAATTCCACCCCCTTGCGCCCTCGCGCGTCTTTTAAACACGAAATATTATTCGGTCCATGTTGGCGCCCCCGCGCGCCCTTTGCCACGCCCTCGCCCCGCCGCCCCCTCACCCTCGCCACAATCCCCGCCTTCCTTCCCCGCGGCCGTTCCTCCCCACCTGTTCTTTTCCATCACACCACACATTGGTTCGGAACCCCCGTCCTGCTTTTCCCACTGCGCTCACCCCCGCCATCTCCATGCCACACTGCCACGCCCTCCTGTCACTCATGCTACGACATCCTCTCCCAGCCTGCTTCGAACATGGTCGTCGCCCGTACCCCACATATTTCCTTCCACAGCTCTTCTCCGCATTCCGCCTTCCCCTTCTTCTACGCGTCCCACTGCTCACCTGCCTCTTAGATTTGCCCCGCCTCCGCACCTCACGGCACCGCACGGACGTGCCCCACTGGCCTTACCCACTGCTGCACCCTTGATCCCCGCTCCTCGGCGAAATCCGATCATCGGCTGCACATACAGACAACAGGGCGGGCAGACAACTAGTGTTCGCCGAAGGAGCGGCTACTTTTGCAACGTTTTCCTCGAGCCAAAGCTAGCCGTCGTGGCTGGGAGGTCCCCAGAACAGTGGTTCGGCTGGACCGGACTTCGATCCGTTTGCATGATGAAATGGGTTGGCTTCCTCACAGATTATTGCGGGGTCAACTCTCTTGTAATTCGCCGCAGTTGTACCAAATACTAGGAGACAGTGTTATACTCAAGGTCAATTAGTGTGATTTATCTTAATATTATTAGTTTATTACTTAATTTTAGCTCCATTTTTGTTATGATATTTTTTAAAATTTTCAATTAATCATGTTAATGTTTTTTTTAAAGTGTTGTCCTATAAGAAAAATTTATGAATGTTTTGTTTCCTGACATGTGTTCTACTTGACTGGTATTTTCATTGAGTTTATAATTTTCTCATATTGTAAAAATTTCTTTTCTTTTTCTTCCCTTTTTATTAATTGCAGTAATATTGTATTAAAAATCGTGTTGATCCACAATCCACCATCCTGATACCTGTTTTCCGAACTTTGAACATGGTTTAAGGTGAATGTAGGCAAGGTTCCAACTCATCATTCACTGTGGGATTTATTAGGGACAAATTGCAGCAAATTACGTCCGCTGTTTTCCGTTTCCATGTCTGAATATGTACCAATTGGTAGGGAAGTATGTTTCAGTCATACATGTACATTGTCTAAGAAATAGGATATAAACGTTTTGAAGAAATAAGTAAACATTTATGTGACATGTTATAGAGACAAGCTAATGTGATACGTCTTCGGAACCAAATGAAACAGACGCACAAATAAAAAGCTATGTCAACAGTGTTTTCAAAATTTAGAGGAATTTCAGTAGCCACTTGAGTGTCCGAGAACGCCGCTTCCTATGCACAGGTGCCAACGTTTCGGCCGCCATTCTGCGACCTTCCTCAGGGCGAAATTCCTGCCGCGGAAGCTTACTCTCTCAGATAAATTTCAGTTTTTGGGGGTCGCAAATATCGAAATTAAGGTCAACGTTCTCATCCAGATGGTGGCAGGCTCCAAACCAGCGGTTTAGCTGCTGGCGAAAATGCAAAACCATCGGCACTCGAACCTAGGAACTGCCTGTCTACAAAGATTCCGACGAGAACTTGCCACTACATTCAGTTTCGATTGCAGTAGTTTCGTTACTTGCATAGAAAGTGAGTATTTGTTTTACGAATGGAATGTGGACGAGGCGAAAATTGGAGCTGATTCCACCAGTTTAAAATTAGTACTCTAAAGACACTTTTGTAGGGATTACGTACATTAATTTTTTGTGTGAATTCATTTAATTGATTGATTTATTCATGTTTCCGGGGAACGTCAACTGCTCTGGTCATTAGTCCCGTTAGTGTAGTGCATGATTTTTTTCTCGAGAGATAGCGGTGATATTCCCCCGCTAGATGGCGAGATCCGGCGCCGACCTGCCGTCGGCTAGTAGGGTTTCCCCCTAACCAGGACTCTCCCACCAGCGGGTCACCGCCCCAGCCGGGACAAGCTCTAAGCTCCCAACCGGTCTCCCGGAATGTGGTAGTGTAGTACATGTTAGTGTAAGTGTGTGTGTAAGGGGAGAGGATAGGCCAAGGAATGGGAAGGAAAGATCGCACGCGGTCTGTGGCCCGTTCGGTAGGGAACTGCTCCGGCATTCACCTGGTGTTGATCGGAGAAACCACGGAAAGCTACCGATTAGAGCAGCCGTGCGCTAGAATTCTCCTCCAGAAAGCGACTTCATTCGACCTAGCTGAAAAGCTAGTGTCGAAAATCCTGCCGCAGTCAGGACTCGAACCTAGGACGTCCCGGTCAGAGGCGCTGCAGTGACATCGGGTGATGCACTGAGCTACCGCTCCCGGTGTGAATTCATTTAAATTTACCCGCCTGCGCTCTTGGTATCATTCTCAATATGTGAGGCAGTTCTCAGTTCTTTTATGAGGGCACAACGTCTGTGCGATGCGCGTTCGGCAAAGACTATTTCGCCGTGCACATACCTAGAAATAATACTTTCCAATCACTTAACAGTAGAGGTAAGTACTGGTTTCCACGCGTGACTGGTGGAAACGTGATTTTTTTTTGCCCTCGCCACCGTACGATTATCTCCGGGTCAGGGGTTTTCAAAAGGTGGCAGCTCATGGTCACATTCTCTTCCCCGTGGCAGCATCCAGCACCCACGTCACACTGGCCGCCGCTCTCCTTCCACAGCCTGGCGACGACGCCCGTAATTTTTTTTAACTTTCATTTTATAGACCGGCCGCACCCCTATTCTTTTAACATGAAATATTTCACGGCAAGTCAATAGGTAAGATTAGCGAAAATAAATTAACGGTCATACGGACAAAGAGGGGCTCACAAGGAATTCATAAATCACTTTTGTGCCCGTTGTATTCGGCCTCGCCAAAGGGCTCACTTTGTATCGAAATTTATTTTTGAGGGAAGATACGGTGGTGTCGATTCGTTAACGGACACCGGCCGGGAGGCGGACAAACTTCGGAAAGGCGGAGAGACCGGAGGAAAGGGAGTAGGAGGAAGAGGAGTAGGGAGAAGTAGAGAAGCAGGAGGGAATGAAGGGAAGGTTGAAGGGCACTTCAAGCGTCGCCGAAACCACCTAGCTCCTGAGAGCTTGGATGCTGGATGGAGAGTCCTCGGAATCGGCAACAATGGAGGGCAATTTGCTCAGAAAGTAGTGCTGCGGGAAACGATTCTAGTCATTGGTGTAATTGTCCGACATCGATTTACGCAGAAGAAACATGACATAAGAAAGAAAACGTTGGCATTTGAACAAAACTGTTTCTTTGAAATGTTTATTTCTGTGAAGTATATTGAGAAAATAAAATACAATATAACATACAATCAAATGAACAAACTATTGAAACGAAGAACAGTAAACAATTTCTTGTAGAGCTGTATACTAATAGATGATCAATTAGTTTTATTCGGAATTATCTGTTGATAAAAACTAATGCAGCAGCAATACCGCTTTAACACACACCAAGCCAATTGTTAGAGGTTAGTGGGAAAGTGCACAAGTAACAATCAGTATACCCCGTATTTTTCGATAACCGGACAACTATTAAATATATTTTAACATTTCAAAAATTGCCTTACAATATTATGTTTCTGATGATTATGTTTCTGAATTCAGTTGTTTTCAACAAAAAGTGCTTTTTGATTAGGGCGGTATTGCTCAAAAGTGACATTTCTTTGAATGAAGAATGCCTTTTATTTAAATGATGCTATTAGGTAGTGCCACAAGCTTATTCACAAACGTGGACGCAAGAGGTGTGTTTAAAGAGCACGAAACTATAAATAACTGTAATTTAAACATTTTGTGGATTAGGGTGTTATTGTACCAGCACCTTAAAATATAGCATCTTTATTTTTTAAATAAAATAAATAATTTAAAGATTTTTTAAAAATTGATATTTTAACAAACTTTTTTTTTGCTTTTAAAGTAATTAAAGATATAAATCCCTTAACGATTTTATTTACAGTAAAAACATCCAATATAATTTTAAAAAATCTGATTTAAATGAAATAAATCTGATTTAAATGAAATAAATCTGATTTAAATGAAATAAATCTGATTTCAATGAAATAAATCTGATTTCAATGAAATAAATCTGATTTCAATGAAATAAATCTGATTTAAATGAAATAAATCTGATTTAAATGAAATAAATCAGATTTAAATGTAATAAATCTGATTTATATGAAACAAATCTGATTTAAATCCAAGAATCTGCTTTAAATGCGAAAATCTGCTTTAAATGCAAAAATCTGCTTTAAATGCGAAAATCTGCTTTAAATACAAAAAATCGGATTGAAATAAAAAATCCGATTTTTTATTTTAAAATATCCAGCATTGTCTGTTGATATCCAGAATTATCAAATGCTTTTTCCAGCCCTACAATTTAGCAATTGCATTTATCCACATTTTCCTTACTAGGACCCTGTAATAAGTTTTCCTGCCAAAAATTCCTGCCGTTTTTTCGAGTAGCATTTCATAACTTTCTCTTTGTAAGCGGTAGGTTAAGAAAGGGCAGAAACATATTTTCACGCAATGCAAACATTTATAATTACAACACACTTTGCAGAATTCATATTCATCATGTGACAGTATACATGTGACAGCTTACTACAAGAAATCATTTTGTATTTTGTTGTTTTTTGTTTTTTTATTGGTTCTGATTTTAATACTTCTTGGTACAATTTGTTTCGTAAATAATGTTCCAAACGAATGTAATGACTTATTTCCAGTTTTGCGTAATGCAAAATAAATTTTCCAAACTTCTCTGAATGGAATAAAATGAAATGGAGGAATGAAATAATTTTTTTTATTCAACAACTTCTTTTCACACACATGCCACTATTGTAGTGTGACAGATGCGCATTTCTTCATTAGCATTCCTCCACAAATTATGACGCAGATAAATAAGAGGCACGAACCTGATGTGAACTGCCATGGCTTCCTAGAACAGCACGATGCGATTACCCAAACCGTGAGAAGCCCGAGCTGCTATCACATATTAGAAGTCGATCGCTTCAAAAGGACAGGGGTTGGGGCGGGGTGTGGGATGGAAGACGGACAGATCGCGGAGAGGGAAAGGGAAGGGAAGGGAAGGGAAGGGGGCGTGGCGGTTGATGGACAGGGGACTGGCGAAGGGGCCGGGCGGAGGGGCGGACGCATCTGGAAGCCTTCAAAGCGAATCTCGCCGGGCGCTCCGCCGCCTTGCAGTTGTTGCTCAGCCCCGCGACGGGGACTTAGCCATAAGAGTCTTCCCCCTGCGCCTACTTCCCGCCGCCCACAGCTCCGGAGGGGCTCGTGAATATTCAGATCCACAAATGATCTGGCCGACTGGGGCGCTCCCGGGGCCGACGTACTCGATATGGCTGCTCGTTGCGCCCTTCGTTTGCAGCCTCCTGAACACCTCAGCGGCCGCTGGCGACGGCCGGAGCCTCGGTGGAAGGACACGCTGCAAGTGCGGACAGCAATGACAAAAAACACCGATGTTTTTATAACACCAATATTTTCGAGCAGAATATCCATATTATAACATCGATGTTTTCTTCAGATCGATATATTTGTCCAGAAATGTGGATGTTTTCAAATGAATTCCCATGGTATAAATAAAATTTCCAGTACTTTTTTATTTGTGGATTATTTGCAATCAACGGCCGTTGACAAGTCACTCTTGACGATCCCTGGGTAGCACGAATCCGTTGGCTATTCGTATTCCTTCTCCAGTGTTGTTACCTTTTCGTGATCGTTAAACTATTTGAACCTTGACTACAGGGAACATTGACTAGAAAATTAATTTTAGTTTAGTTTAACAGTCAAATTTAAGGCAGAATATACTTTAAAATAATATAGAAGTGTTATATTTCACATTGGAACCAGGACATTTTACTTCAAAATGTTTCATCATATTTAAAATATCTTCATCTTTAGTGGCATCCAGCAGCCTATGTGAAAAAGTTTATAAGAAATATAGTAGATTCTTTACATTAATTTTACAATTGGTTTATGTCTTGCTATCTAATATTATATATATTACAAATAAGAAATTTTGATTTAAAAAATTGATTTTTAAAGTAATTATTTGATTTAAAACACATTATTTAAATCATACCGGCTTTATTAATTTTAGCAAAAAATTCCTGTAACACGTGGTGTAGTTTCCATGTTTCGTGGGTCCTTGATGCCGAAAATTCGAATGAAAGCAAAACGTCCGTCCGTTCTCGAACAACGCTAATGGCTAAACAGTTCACTCGATTTTCTCCAAAATTGATATTCCTCAATCGATATAGCTGATGTCACGACCACTTGAATTTGAAACCGATATTTTAATTCTGGGATGTACTTTACACGAAGCCTATGAGACATTTTCAAATTTTAAAATAATTGTTTTTGATTAAATGTTGTTGGGTAGTGTGAAGAACGTTTAGATGAATGGTGCAGATCTCATGTTCACTGAAAACTCTGATTTTTCGAAAATTGCAACAATTCAATAAAATTACTTCGGCGCGTTTCTACAACCACACTTTCGAAGATAGAGAGTTTTCCTCTTAACAAAATCTGTTCCTTAAAGATATATTTGGAAATAAAGTAGTGTAGAATTTTTCGAAAATCTGAGTACTTTTCGGATTATTTTGCGTGAAATGCGGACGAGAAAGTAGGTGCCACTTAATTGACAAAATTTTAGCGCCACTAATTGACAAAATTCCTTGATTGGTAAAGCGACAAGACAATGGTAGGATTCCTAGTTTGAAACTTAAAGGCCTACGAAAATCACTTGCATGACATTTGCTCATTATTTGTGCACTTTTTGTGCCATTCAAAAGTCTAGATATATAGTATTTATATTTTGGCAGAATTTTAAGCCTATGATGAGAAAATACAATTGAAATACTCGCGCAATAATCTTCATGGCAACTGTCTTAATTTAGTATTTAAAAATTTAGTATTTCACTTAATTTAGTATTTAAATCATTTATATGAATATATCGTTTGAGGTTTGACTGAATTGAGAAAAGTAGAAATTTTGTTTCCTTAACATCTGATAAGCGCATATTGTACATTGGCTTGTGATTTCCTGTTTGCAATGATACTTGTAATTTCCTGTTTGAAATGCAAAACTTAATTGAAGCAGTTTTTCCTTCATGTACTATTAATTTGATATTATGAAACGAATTTGAAACGGTCCTGTTTTTCTCTTTCTAGTGGACGAGGGTTTATCGTGGCGATTGCTATCGTCTCTGTGGCGAATCGAGTTTGCGGCGCTTCCGAGAAATACTAGGCTATAGTTTCGTATAATGTAATTTTGTATATCTCTTTAAAATAAATTGTGTTTTCAAACATTAACACTTATTCATATTTTTATTCAATAACAGTCGAGAGATTAAAAATGACTTCATATTATATATTGACATGTATTTAAACTTAGTGAATTTAAACACTTTGATTAAGTGTGTACAAATGTAAATATTGTAAATAATTAATTTGAAAATATCGAAGGGGATTACCGAATATCTCAAAGATTTAGCAATACCCTTAAATGCAATTCATCCACCGCCACTGATTCTACGATTTATTACCAGCGCACAAGGAACGACACAAGGAAATGTCTCATTGGCAAATATTAGCGCCGTAGAGAAACAGACCAACACGTACTATCTTCACAATTCATTTTCATTTACATTGAGACGTACTCTTATTCTACTTTAAACATTCTGAAAGTATCCCTAAGGTATATTACATCAAATCAACATTAGGTTAATTTATATAATGTAAAAAAATCACAAAATAGTAAATCGAGTGACATTGCAACTTCCAAACGCATTGTCTTATCCGGGTTTAATAGGGTTTGGTATGTTGCTCCTCACATGTTCGACGAAGCGTCATGTCCACTAACGGCTCACGATTGACGACTTGATCAAAAGCACTGCGCCATGAATGACTGCACCGGTCCTTTTTCCGCCTTCTGCAGGGGAACACGACGTGGCGATGGGGGTTGAAAAGTGGCCTCTGCGATTGGAGAAGGCGGCTTGTTTGCAAAAGCAAAGCCTCACAAGGACGGGTGGGGATTTATGTATTTCCCCCTCAAAGACCACCCGAAACCTCTGCCACTCGAGGGCGAGACAGTCAGAGGGAGAATGAGGGATGAGGTAGAGAGACCAACAGGGAGTGACGATGGAAAATAAAGTTGGAAATGGCGGTGTAAGGAAACGGGTTCATTCGAATCTATATTCCTGATTCGCGAAATGAGTGGTCACATAATTCTCGCAGCGTTTCAATAAAACGTTTAATATATTATTGAAAAAAATGTGATGAACATGGGAGAGAAAATGACTAGTTTTGGCAACCAATAAAGATACAAATGAGAAAATCCCCAATAATACACTCTGTGTCGGGGGGGGGGGGGTACCAGATGAACAGGTCTCCAGAGATCGACACTATATAAATATAAAACATTAAAATACATTAAATGTCAATGAAACACTTGAATGCACGCACATATGAATAGAAATCAATACGTAGAATAATGCGAATGACGCAAGACGAAGTCGAAGACGATGGAGAGGGAAGCCATTTGTCCGGAGGTAGGAAGAAGATCCCTGGTTAAGTCAATAATATTATATTACTTACTTACATTAAGGAAATATATTCGTGCTAGTCGGTAGAGAAATAATGAACCGCTAACTACATGTACAAATTAAAAATCGATGCTTGTCAATTTGAAAGGAATTATTGAATTGAAGGAAAATGAATATTGGAATTGAATTTTTATGTATTGTATTATGTATTATCTATATTGTATTATGTATTATCTTGTAATGTATTGTATTATATTGTAATGTATTATCTTTAAATCGTTACAAAAGAAGTACTAAATAGTTGCTCCTAAAAACAATGTTTAATATTAAATTTGAAATTTCGAATAATTTTTCATATGCAGAATTTGGCAATGTTCGGCTTACTTCTACATACTCTAGCACATATATTTATTTCATAGAAGAATATCAATCCGGATTTGTTGAATCGAAAGTGAATTATCTAGTAGTTTGTGGTGATGAGCTTTCAGAAACCCTATCTTAATAGGATTTTCTATCGTACCCGAAGAAACACAGTCAATACCGCGAGTTGTACAACATAGCTCCTAAGACGAGTCCTTGAACTCTCGGTTGTCATGAATTTCTCAACAGTATTTTACGAATTACTTCTCAAATTGCCGGTGGGAAATCTTGCATTTAAAATATGATTTGTCAGAAAAGGAACTACGTATTGAATAAAAGAAAAAGGTAATTTGCCTATATACCTTCTTCAAAATCTTAAAATACATCCAAGGGAGGTTCTTGAGGAACAGAGATTTTACCTTCATTTAAAATGCTTGAAAGGGGACCTTCATCGTTGTCGATCGCACATACTTATTTAATATTGTGATAGGACTTCTAATTCAATGGCTACGACCAAGTTACGCAGGTGTAAATCGAAACCACTATGAATGAATTTTGACCAAGTGAATTTTAGCATCTGTATTAGAATAGGAATCATTGTGAAAGTAATAGTTAAATGTATTAAAAATAGAACGATTGTAATGGCTATACTGAAAATCAAAAACCGATTTTTTACGGAAGTGAAATATTAAAATACAATTATTTTATTTATTTTTATATAAATGATAGAACAGTAAAATGTTTGCAAGAGAAAAGTATCATTTCTTTTTATCAGTTATCTACATTGAAAGGTTTAAACGCTTCATTAATTTGGCGCCAAATTCATTCTGATTTACACCTCAGTGTCAAGGCCGTCTTAGCATCTAATTGCACTCTTACTTCTCCCCGAGAAAAGGTCTATAGGCTTATTCTCCGACACTGCCCATTTTACCAGCATCTCAGCGGTGTCTCATGTACATTGCTACAGCATTACCAGCGCATCCATCACTACCGTCGGCGCCGCCGCCGCCGCCGCCGCCGCCGCCGCCTCGACGGCCATTCGTCCCCCACGCCACCCCGCCATCCGCTTCTGCCGCCCCGCGCTGTCCTCCCCGTCCCTGCTGCCCCCACCCCGCTTCCTCCGCTTTTCGGCTGTTGCCGCCGCCGCCGCGGTGACGAAAAACGCGAAAGTAAACAACCGGGAGCAAAACACCCAACAAACATACATCTTACTGTTGCATCTCTTCTGAAGATCACGACGCGAGACATACACAAAACATATTTAACCCCGGGCCGCACCCGCGGTTGCGGGGTTTGGGGTGAGAGCGAGTGGGGGGGGGGGGCGCCAGACTGGCGGACTGCAGACGCAGAGAGCTAGGCCACTCCTGGAGAGGACGCGGCCGTAGAGATGGGATACTGTGCACAGCCTTAGGGATGAATCGACGCGATATTAGGTATCGATACCAATAGCAGAAGCAAGCATAGATACGTCGATAGTTTCTAATATCAAATATCAATATTTCCGATAACGATTTATTGATTAATAATTTCTATATAATAATAAAATAAAATTTATTTTATATATTTCTCAAACCATATTTGATTTCTTAAGTTGTATAATGTAATGTGACCACTTGCTCTTTTGAGAACACACGTTCTACCGAAAATTTGCTACGCATTTGCAAAATGCTTTTGGTCAGCATGCTCAAATAAAAAGCAACATAGCAACATAATACGCCCATATGATTGCGCCGATTCTATTCTTTTTAAGTCATCAAAATTTACGGAACACATTTTTTTCGTAATCCTGTAGTCTTGTACCGACGCAACATAACCAGACAGAGAATGAATAGCCACCCTTAACGGTCGCCGTGTGTTTAAAAGAATTGAAACGTATAAGTAGTGAAAAATGACGTACTACCATTTGAAGCAAATTATTGCCGTATTTGATTTTTTCTTAAAAGAAAGTTATTGCCAAAAGTATAATGGCCGAATTCAAAAATTAGCGGTCTTGGTTGGTTATAAACTTCGTTTATCACGTCGGTTTGTACTGAAGGGACATGACCATAGCAGGTGACACGTCCGGCAACACGTAATAATTATTTATTACGTGTTGTTGATAATCATTTATTACGTACAATAATCATTTATTACGTATTTACGTGTTGGACGCGTCAACTGCTATGGTCATTAGTCCCTTTAGTGTAGTGCGTATATTTTATTACGGGAAGTGGGGGAGATCGCGCGTGGTCCTTGGTCCGTTTATTAAGGTATTGTTGGAGCATCGGAGAAACCACGGAAAACTACCAATCAGAGCAGTATATATATATATATATATATATATATATATATATATATATATATATATATATATTGATAATTATGACTAGTTCTGGTTCCTAATTCTGCAAATACGTTTTAGAACTTGGTGCCAGGATACACTTATTTAACATTACCGAACTTAACAACTTTACAGAATTTACGAACTTTACAAAATAATACGAACATTTCACTGTGCAAAGTTTCATAGCACCTCACCTCACCATACTTCACTTCACCGCACTGTGGATGACGAGGATTTACTGTCTTTCTTGCACACTCGTTACCCTCAATTTCACAACGCAACTGCACATAATAATAATAATAATAATAATAATAATAATAATAATAATAATAATAATAATAATAATAATAATAATAATAATAATGTAGTGATAACACAACTTACTTTACATAGTGGACTAGTAATTTAATAATATTAAAGATATATTTAATACACATATCATCTAGGAAAATAATTTAAACAGTAAAAATCATGAAAGAAATATAAACAGACATAAAAACTAAAGAAAATCCTTAGATGAAAACGAAAAAGCTGGGAAAGTAGAATTTCCATTAAAATATAATGTATTAAATACGTACTGGGCGAGCGTCAATATCATCGGAACATCAATTCTGTGCCGGTAGTAGCTTCCAGTAATATTTTTTGATACCTCGTCGGTGGATTTTCGTGGAGAAATCGTCGGCGGCTTGAAATGACCGCTGGGAGCTACACGCAGAGCGTTAGTTCAAAAGAAAAACGATCTTTTCGCACGTCCATCCATTACACCTGTTCTTAGTGCCCCGCCATGCAGTGTGCAGATAAATTGCCATGTAGTCAAGACATTATTCCTTCCTGTCCACTACCGGTTCTTCCTATGAATTATATTCAATAATTCGGTAAAATTACGACCTCTTCGTATTGCTTACGACGCTGCTGTTACTCTAGAAATAATTGTAGTTTTTACTAAGGATTGATAAGAACTATTTTTCACAGCGAGATAACGGAGAATTTAGATATGAATATGTTAAAATCAGTTCTTTTACGAACAGACAAAAATAAATTATTCTTTGCTGAACATAATCAATTTAAAAACACTTGTAGATTAAAGCCATTTGCTGCAAGGTTAATGATACCAATGTAATTTTTTTGCATCCTATGTATTAATAACCCTCTTATTTAACAAATGAATTTCATGTGTTTATATTTCTACGGCTTTCTACATTCGCAATACGTAACGTTAACGATTATAAGAAATACATTTTTATTTATCAAATATAGGTATGCTTAATATGATTTGATGTGTTTGCAGGTATAACAATTGGCTCCTCTAATTGAGTTTCCTTTTCTTTCGCTTACTTACTTACTTTCGCTCTTGAAGTTTTAATCTTTCGGTTGGTTCGAACTCTTAAGCCGTTGAGAAATAATTAAAAGAGTGATGATGATTATGTAGATGCACATGGTAGTTTACTATTACCATCTATACCGGAAAGACAAGATAAAATACGACTTATGCAGGTTTGAACTAACAACCTACCGATCGACAAGGGCAGCCATAAGAAGGGGAGGGGCATTGAGATCCTGCACTTTCTTCAAGAATAGAAAATTAAAGTACGATTATGCACGAAATTAGAAACATACTCTAAAATTATCCATATTTTTAAAAATTTATTCCCATGCCTTTCACATGAAAAAAATCTATGTATAAAATTAAATATGTTCAACGTCACAGCGTGAATGAAATATTTTCGTTCGGAAATATTATACGATTTAGTAATAAAAAGATTTTATTGAAGGAGGAAGGAAAAGAGGTCGGAAACGCCGGGAAAGGCAGAAACTAAGTTTCTTTGCCGCCCGGTGGCCGAGATCGCTAGGCAGTGGTGTGGTAGTGATCTGGGACCGTAGGGTCGTGGGTTCGAGTCCCGCCTCGAGCATGGTTGTATTTGTGTTCGTCCTTTCACGCCTTACCGTCTCCATTTCGTTTCATCTTCATAGTTGCCATACCGTTAACTCAAATAGTGGTCGCTAATGACTTAGAAGTTGATGCGGCCTTAAATAACCAACAAAAGTTTCTTTAGGATGGTATGTTCGGGCCAGTCGCTAGGCAAACACTCAACCATTAATTACACCCATGGATTAACAATAGCTGCTTGTAAACGTAAACGGAGCATTTAAACAATTATTTCTAAATAGTTAAATGAGAAGTACCGAATAGTTGCTCTAGAAAAACAATGTTTACTAATAAATTTAGTCTCTTGCATGATTTTTCATTTTCACAGGTTTGCTATTCTTCTTACAGGTTAGGTTGACTTCGTCGCTCCGTTTTTCTTTCTTTCTGCGTTGAATATTAGTCCACATTCTTTACATTGAAAGCGAATTATTCTCAAATGGTGAATAAAATTTCAAGTTAAGACGTTTTTTTTCGTGCCCAAAGAGAAACATTGCTGACAATATCATAATATAATTTTTGTTATATACACGGTTGTACTTACTATTTTGCTAGACTAACTTAATGTGGCGTAATTTGTGTTTGAAAAAAGGTAGAGGCGTATCCACGCGGGAGACATGTGCAGAGCACGAGGAATTCCCTTCGTATCTAACAAACTTGTCTCTCTGAGCTTTTTCTTTTGTCCCACAGTTATGGAAACCAAGACGATTGTAATTGAAAGGAACAAATCTATTTTTGCCTCGAGGAATCAAACCCGATACCGCACCAAGGAAAGGTAGCATGCAGTCCATGGGCCACCCAAGAAGGTCATGAATCAGTAATTGTTAACAATTTTATTAACAATATGTACGTAATTTAGATTTTTTCCTGCATCTCTCTGACAAGTGCATGATGTACTTTGAGAGTAGGAAAATAAATGATAATTTTAATTAAAGTGGTAGAATAATCATTAACATCAATATCATTACAGAAGTGATGCTATTAGTCATTAGTAATTAAACAATTTGCTTTTTTACTTTATATTGACCACTCCTAAAATATTTCCTGAAGCCGCCACCATTATAGAGCAAACCTGTTGGCAAGAGCCCGGGGCCATTGCATTCCCAATCATCATAAGATCGGTGACAGGTGACCATTTTGCACCAGACGTATTGTTGAAGCATCGAGGAACAATTCCGATGCGACAAATTTACAAGTCACAGGCCAGGCTCACCAGAGCGCTTGCCCTTGTGTTTAGGGTTCTTCACCAAGTCGCACAGGCGTCTTACCGTCGCAGCTGTCTGCTCTACGTTGGTCCACATTCCGCGCTGAAAAATCGCGATTTCTACGCAGACTGAGCAGCCGCGTTGGCGGACTGCTTTTGAGGGAAGCAGCAGCTCCAAACTGCCGGCTCCGGAGGGGCGATGGGGGCTGCGGCGGGGGCACGGTGATCGAGCAAAAAGGAGTGGGAGGATGGGATGGGGTGGGCGCGGGGAATAGGAGTCGAGAGCGCCGGGAGCTGCGCAAACGCCGCTTCCTCAACGCTCTGCCGCCCGCATTGCCCACTCTCCCCACTGCGGCCCACAAAAAATGGGGAACGGATTTTTAAACAAACATTTTCCCCGTTCATTTCTTTAACAAGTCTCACTTTAAAACATTTTGTAGCCCTTACTCATGTAGTAAATACGGAGATCCTATAGGAGAATATATGATCCGTAAAGCCCCGTAAAGCGAAGTTATTAATACTGTAATGAAGCTAAAATAGCGTTATCCTTATTATTAATCAAGCCGCTTTGTCCGGGCCCGGGCCTGGTTTTATTCCGCCTAAACTCCGTCTATATGAATTCCCAGTTTTACGGCCGAGGGACGGTGGGGGCGGGGCGGAGGCGAGGGGGTGCCTCCAGAAGGGCCACGAGGACAAGGCGGAGGAGGAAAAGAAGGATGAGGCGGAGGAAGAGGCGGAGGAAGAGGCGACGGGAGAGGGAGGAGCAGGTCAGAAAAGGACAGTGATCAGTGGAGAGGGATAGAGATGTTTGGAGAAGGGTAGAGAAGGGCTGAGGGAAGGAGATGGACACAGAGAGACGGATATGAGTTGGAGAGGGAAGTGAAGAGAGGCAGAGGCGCAAGGAAATGGGGCAGAGAAAGACAGAGAGGGGAGAGAGGCGAGATCGACAGCAGCCGGGTGGGGCGGAGGGAAGCAGAGAGAAGAAAATGGCGGGTGCGTTGCGCGGGGTGGGTGGAGGCCTCTTGAGGGAGTGCGAGGGTGCCAGGGGGATCGGGTGGTCGACTAAGTGGCGGGAGGCGTGGAGGGTAGGGGTGGGGTGGGGGTGGGGGGGCGGGGGAAGGCAGTGACGCTCCCTGGCGTGGCGTCGCGCCCGCCGGACAGACCAGCAAACACACGCGAACGCCCTAAGCCTCTTTTCCGCGTCTGGACAAAGCCCGGGGCCAGATCGCATAAACCCGACGACGCGACGGCTGCGCCCGGGCAATGGAGGCGACGCTCCGGGGCGTGGCGGGGTGGACAGGGCCCTGGAGGAAGTTCCACGCCGGAGTGCATCCGCCACTCAAACGAATTTAATAATAATAGTAAAAATAATAAAATATAATAATAATAATAATAATATTAATAATAATAATAATAATAATAATAATAATAATAATAATAATTAAGAGTCACACAATACTGACTCACACATACCTGGGGGAAATAATTCAGGAAAATTAAATTGAAACTAAGGCCAATGAATTTAGATGTAAAAAAATGGAAACAGCATATCGTCTCACCCAAAATATCTATACATCAAATGACAATATACATCAAATATATATACATTAAAATGACACGATGACGCGACTGCGATACATCAAAATGGCATCTACACAATGAACATCAAATGACACGAAACGGACAATCATACAGAGAAAAAAGGAAGGAATGCAAAATAATTAGGAAAATTCTTGGTCCAAAATTCACAGACAAGCAGTACAGACTCAGAAGAAAAAACGAAATCAGACAATATATGGATATTCAGAGTGATACCAGAACAAGGCAGATTAAATTTTTGTGGACACATCAAAAAAAAATAATCCTAATCGTCTAACAGAACAAATAGTTGAATTTTATGAGAATAGAAGTAAAGAAGCAACTGACACTATAAAATGTATCAACGAAAGGATGAAGGAAATATGGGCCCCACAATATCACCCAAAGGATTAAGGAAATATGGGCACAAAGAAAGGCTAAGAAACCCATCTGTGTACTTTGCGTAGTCCCAATTTTGCTTTTTCGCAAGAAGAAAAATAAAAAATCAATAATAATAATAATAATAATAATAATAATAATAATAATAATAATAATAATAATAATAATAAATATTAACATTGAAAAAATATGTCATAATCAAATAATCTTCTTGAGAAAATATTTCTGAGATACAAAGTCAGCAGCCACCCTTTTTCGCAGTATTGTGAAAGTCGATATCTGGAGCCCTCTGAAATTTAATAAGGAAGACGTCTTCTTTATTCCATCACCAACATCTACATACAACATATGCTCATTGGGCGACTAAGATTGTGCATGAAAAACTTTGGGCAAGTCTTCATGTAGAAAATGATGATCCTCATCACATGCAATGCTTGGCTGACGACTGGACACTTCTTTACCGGAACCGAAAGGTTTATATTGAAACTCTGTTAGAGATTGGGAGGTCATTTCCCTACAGTTGAAATACATTACTTGATAAAATATGCAAGTATTTTAAATCATAAAAATGTAAATTAATTTATAGCATATCATTGTTAAAATAATATTTATTTTTCTATTGGTGTCAGTATATTATCGAATTGTGTAGGAAATGGAATACAGCAAATCCCAGGCGAGAATTTGCATTTCCAAAATATACAACGTAACAAGCTGCATGAATGCTGACAGTATTTGAAAGAATTTTGAATGTGTTAAATAATGAACTTAATTTAGTATTCAATTTCTCTATAAAGCTTTTCCATTTGAGGTTTGACTGAATAGAAAAACCTTTGCATCAGCCAATTGCATATTGTTCTATTTCAAAGGTGCATCCAATTGCCTGTTTGAGAT
This sequence comes from Teleogryllus occipitalis, assembly GCA_011170035.1. Taxonomy (NCBI): domain Eukaryota; kingdom Metazoa; phylum Arthropoda; class Insecta; order Orthoptera; family Gryllidae; genus Teleogryllus; species Teleogryllus occipitalis. Next base: position 28,559 of record BLKR01011356.1, read on the forward strand.
GAAAAACAGCAATAAAAATGTTTTCCTTTGTTTATTACTGATTAGTTATTACGAAACCAGTTTGGAACTTGTGATATGGTATTGTTTCTTTTTCGCAAAGAACATTCGTGTCATCAGCAAACAGAACTGTTCTTCCGTTTCTAATGGTCGATGGTGTATCGTGTACGTGTAAAAGGAAGAGGATAATTTGTAAGTTCTAACTCTGCCGGGCCGCATGCTCTATTGAGAAAGAATTCGAAAGATGAGTAAATAATGTTTTTTTCGTGCCACTACGGTATTTCTAATCTGGGATCGTTGTTTAAGACACGAGATTATCCAACTGAAGGTAATATTGCTAATTCCATATGAACATTTTGAGACCAAATTGTTATGATCAAAAGTATCGAAAGATGTAAAAATATTACAATAAGTGGTTAAATTTGAACTACTAATGAAGTATTTTTAAGAAAAGAAAATGTATCAGTTTCAGTAATTTTTTTTTATTTTCTAAATCCATGTTGACACCCTTTAAACACTTCGTTTTTCGTGAGAAAAGTTTCCATTCATATATAGAATAGATTCTCTAATATTTTTTTAGAAAACTTGAAAAGGAAAAATTGGCCAATAAACTGTGAATTTAATTTTTTGTTGCATTTTTTAAAGTGCATAAATTTTTCCTATTTTGATAATGTCTGGGAATATTCCTAAGCGCAAAGAAGAATCGAAAATGCTAGTTAACGGGTCTATACAGGCAGTTGTAGTAGTTTTTAATCAACAATCCATTTAAATCAGCCGAATTTTAATTTTTGGTTTAGTTACTATTCTCAGGATTTTACTGGAAGAAATTTCGGAAAGCATAATGTGGACACGTATTTTGTAGTTTTAGTCCTTCCGTGAGATCAACCACACTACTCGTAACGTTTTAATTAAATATTTACAACTTCTTTACCGGATGGCTTACTTCTGTTATTATTCTTTAAAACAATAGTACGATAAAAGTACAAAGAATCGAAATGAGATAGTGTTTTTACGATATTCTACACTGCTTTACTTTTCATATTAGTAATATAGAATTTTAGGGCACAATTGCATATGGAAAAATAAAGAGGAAAAGAGGTTAAAAAAGATAGAAGAGTAGCTACGACGCCACATACTTTCTCGATTCAATAACTGTTACGCAATATTGAAATATCGCAATTTTTGTTCACATTAACACATCTCAGTCATCATTTTTAAACCTAATTACAGATCGTAGAATATTAAGCGGGAAAAATAATTGTCTTAACGTTAATATTTTATTTATTTATTTATCTTTTTATTTATTTTACGTCAAAAAACAGTTAAAAAACTGCGTATGACGGGCTATGGGGAAAAGTGAATTGTGTGCACATTTTCAAAATTCTGTGATCCCTACACTAAGTCATACACTACTTAAGTTTTGAATTTTGAAAGGGAGAAAAAAAACAAAAAAAAACTCCCATGTAATAAAATCTATTTTCAAGGATAAATAAGCAATAAATTTTGAATTTTGAAATTTTGAAAGGGAGAAAAAAACAAACAAAAAAACTCCCATGTAATAAAATCTATTTTCAAGGATAAATAAGCAATAAATTTTGGCTCTTATTACTTCCTGCCGCGACAACATGGAAACGATAATTTGAATAATTGTATTTCCCACTGAATTCTAGAAGACGTGCACAGAAAATGAAGTTACATTTATGTCCAGAAGCAAAACAAGGGGCCATCTCAGCATTTGCTCAATGGATCAGGGAAACTGGACGAAAAACCTGATCTAGATGGGGGTCATTGACCCGGAAGCTGTGTTACAATAGTTGTTACAGGTTGTTTATACTCATACTACAGTCCAAATGGTAATTAATGCATTATGTATCATTGTTAAAATTAATGTTACTTTTCTTTTGATGCTCAGTATAGTCTCTAATTGTACAGAAACAGTTATGCAGCAGAAACGATTTCACTTGGGATTTAAACTTTTCTATTGAATTTAATCGTTTAATGTCATCTGGCAAAGTGTTGTAAAATAATGTACATGTATTGTATGTGAATTTTTTGTAATGAGCTGTTGATACTGTCACCTGATGAATATGATTTCTACGTCGAGTGTTATAGTAATAGACTTCGGCATTTTCTGAAAATATATTCCCGCCCTTAAGCAAGTCATTTTTTACAAAACCACTGATTCGTAAATAAAAAGACACGGTAATGGTAGAATTCCTAGATTAATGAAGAGAGGCTTACATGAATCACGTGGGTGGGATTTGGTTATTATTCGTACAATTCGTTTTTGTAATCTAAAAGTCTGGGAGCTATAAGATGTATTTCCCCAGAATATTATGCCATATCTCAGGCGGGAATGAACATTCGCGAAGTATACACAACGAGCAGTATGAAGGCTAATATCATCAATGCAAAATTTAGAATAAAAAAATGTGTTACATGGACAACTCCTCTCCTAAGAATTAGAAGGAATTCTCTAACGGTCGAGTCATGGCGTGGCCTTGCAATATGTATCGCAATATGACATTCGTGAAAGACTAGCAAATGAAAGGCGGAAAATTGGAATTTGCCAATTTCAAGAATCCCCAAGTGCTGAACTATTCACATTTTTAAAAATTATACATGTCCTCTTTCAAAAAAACAGTTTAGAGCAGATTTAATTAAACCCAAAAAATCTATCACCAGTGTTGTATTTCGCATTGTTAATTTTTTGCAATTTTCGAAATCGCCGAAATCGAGAACGCCAAAAATGAGACAACTTTCTATACCTTGTTTGCCACATATGAGTGGGGGAAATTTAAGGGCATATTTGGAGCCGATTTTGAGAAAACAATTGTTTACAAATGGCTTATTTATCACAAAAATTGTAATAGAATCAAACTACATAATGTTTTAATATTAAAACGATCTTTACTCCACGAAGGCGACCTCCTACTTCACAAATATTATTTCCTTACCCGATATTAATGCTTCTAAACGAGTAAGCATGGACTCTCGGTGTTGAACTTGCTTGGCGAAGGCGGTTTGCACGTCTACTTTATTTGCACAATGTTGGTTCGTTGTACCAGAAGGGCAGTGTTTTGGGCAGCACTTTGTAGTTTGTCAATATGTTGCTCAGGAGTTAAGTTACCACCCAAGTTGATGTCATTCTGCCCTCCTATGATGATGACTATATCCCGTTTGGTGAGAGCTTTTGTGAAGGTGTTCAACACACTGATCACGTCGGCAAACCTCCCGTTAGGTTTAAACACACACATGACAGAGATATGGGATGGGAGTTTCCCACTGAACAGGGAGGAGATTTGTTGCCCATGGCTATTTGCTAAAATTAGTACCTTTTTCGTGGGCTCAGTGGGAATGTCCTTATATACTTGTGGGCCAGGTTGTGGAACTCTACGTGTCCTTGTTTCTTTGTGCTTGCTAGTCTGCTTGCGTCGGTTCGTGGGTGGACGTGTCGATGATGTAAGGGGGTAGTGAGGATTGGAAAGGCAAGGAAAATCATTGTCATAATCTAACACAGAAAATCTGTTTTCAGTCGTGATTGGTAATGATGGTTGTGTTTTCGCTTTCCCGGATGGACGGTTGTGCGGTGCTGCCTATTGCTGTCAAACCGTCTGAGTTTTGAACAACCTCTTCGAGCATACGGATATGTTCATCTAAATTATATTTTATGTATGTGAAGGCTTTCAGAAAGTCGGCTTCGAGAGTGTACTAAGTAGAAAGTGTATCGTGAATAGTAGCCATGTCACGAATGCGTATCAAAATGCGTAGCCACTATGAGAATAAATAGATGAGTAATCAGACTATAATGTGTAAAAAAATCATAAATTATCTTCTTAATTTAAGTGCATTAAATTATTTAATTTAAATTACGTATTTATTTAAAAAATTAAAGTAATGTGATTCTAATCAATATTTAAATGTTATTGATTAATTGCGAGAAGAATTCAAAGTGTTTTTTTTTATTTATTTATTTTACGTCAAAAAAAAACAGTTAAAACTGCGTATGACGTGCTATGGGGAAAACTGAAATGTGTGCACATTTTCAAAATTCTGTGATCCCTACACTAAGTCATATACTACTTAAATTTTGAATTTTTGAAAGGGAGAAAAAAAGAAAAAAAACTCCCATGTAATAAAATCTATTTTCAAGGGTAAATAAGCAATACGTTTTGAATTTTGAAAGGGAGAAAAAAAACAAAAAACTCCCATGTAAAAAAATCTATTTTCAAGGGTAAATAAGCAATAAATTTTGGCTCTTATTACTTCCTGCCGTGACAACATGGAAACGATAATTTGAATAATTGTATTTCCCACTGAATTCTAGAAGACGTGCACAGAAAATGAAGTTACATTTATGTCCAGAAGCAAAACAATAGGCCATCTCAGCATTTGCTCAATGGATCAGGGAAACTGATCGAGATGGGGGTCATTGACCCGGAAGCTGTAGTACAATAGTTGTTACAGGTTGTTTATACTCATTTATACAGTCCAAATGGTAAATAATGCATTATGTATCATTGTTAAAAATAATGTTACTTTTCTTGTGATGCTCAGTATAGTCTCTAATTGTATAGAAACAGTTATGCAGCAGAAACGATTTCACTTGGGATTTAAACTTTTCTATTGAATTTAATCGTTTAATGTCATCTGGCAAAGTGTTGTAAAATAATGTACATGTTTACGCAACAGATATTAGCTGAAAACTAATAAATACATTTTTATTACTATACTTTACCTATTTAAATGCCACAAAATTCACCACTTCGATATTCGTGAATTTAAAAACACAAAGTTCAAGATTTTCCGTTACTGTTATAGACGAAACTTTGAATTTTGATGTTTTTCACAATTTTCACAACACTTTCACCAATTGTTTAGAGCTTTACGCAAATGTAAATTGATTTGTAGAGCAAATATGTATTAGATGTCTTTGAACTCGTTCAAATACACGTTTGTCCGTAACGTTGTCTAAAAGACAACGTTACGGACAAACGCGTAAACAAATATTTATTTACTTGTTTTCCACTGCTTCGGAAAATATAAATCTCTTTCGGCTTATACGTAACAAGTAGACAAGTAAAGAAAACATTTTCAAAACAAAAGGTATCTGAAAGATGGAAGAAAGTAGTCAAAATTAGTAAAATATTGGAGCACAGCTTGAGCACGTCAGTCACGTAAGCAAGCAAAAATCATCGTGCCGACATTTTATGGAAATTTTAAGGAAAACAATAGTTCAGGCAAAAATAATGAGGATATTTTGAACGCTAAAAACAAAACTAATGTAATGTGGAATATCGTCAAAAATAAGACCACGTCATCTAGATATTTCGTAGAGAACGTTATTTTCAAGCATAATGAAAGAGAAACAAATAATCAAGAAAAAGTATCGAATCTCTTCAACCAACATTTTTCTAGAATTGCGGTTGATGTCACGAAGGGACTAAAACCACCAAATTCAACATCATATGGTTCTCAAAAAAAATTTCGGCACGATGTTTCTTTCAGAAACTTCTTCCAACGAAATCCTCAAAATAGTAAACTAAAAAATAAATAGTCATCTGGTTTAGATGAATTTCCGGATTGTTTAATAAAAATATGTGCACCTGCCATTAGACACCAATTAACTCACATTT
>BLKR01011357.1:0-34149 GCA_011170035.1 Teleogryllus occipitalis
AAGTATTACTAATGAACTTAATTTAATACACTAATTAAAAAATATGTATTTTCACAATTTTGTTCACATGTAACACGTTTGTCTTTTCCTTAAGCCGGTTTAAAGAAAACTACGATCTTCGGAACTAATACAAATGTTGCAATAGGTTTCTGCTCCATTTATCTTATCGCAAAATCTGAAGAATGCAAAAACATTTTCCTCTCTGGGCGAGTGTGACTTGTGTTGGACCGACTATTGCTCTACTAAGACTCAAAAAACACTTCCACTGCGCACTTCCGCGAATCTCAATGAACCTTCGCGAACGCGGTGGCTCACGACATATAGAAAACCGCCCCTCCCACGCGGTGGTCGCGGAGGGGGCGGTCTGATGTGGAGGGGGGGCGCTTGGTGCAACCCGTGGGAAGCTCCCAAAATTTCCTGGAACCGGGCGCGGTCACGCGGCGCGGGGCTGACCGTGCCGCCAGCTGGGGGTGTGGGCGCAAACAGGTCATAAACCTCGCCCTGTCAATGGCGGGGTTTGAAGCGCGCCGCGCCAAGCCTCGATGGTGGTCGGTCGGCGGAGTGGCAATAAAACTCGCAAACCGCGCCATATGTATTTCGCCGACAAATGTCTTTGTCGGCGAAGGCCCCGCGCATCTTTGCTTGGGGGCTGCAGCCGCGCAGCGAGCGAAACACGTGCGGCGGCGGTGATCTTGAATGACAAAGGGACATGGGCGGGCGCGCGAAGGGGCCGCGGCCCGTTGGCCGCGCGGCGCGGCCGAAAATGAATTTGCGTGCGTAAACAAAGTTTAAGTAAAAGGATTACATTTTTTATATGTTTTCTGTTTATTTTATATATTAAAATTGTATTTTTCAAATTTTTTTCTTCTTTCTTAGAATGTTTTAAAAACACAATACTTCGATTTGTTTTTTATACAAAATTATAAATGTCCTAAGATTTAGGGGGGGGGCAACTGCATCCCCCTGCCCCCCCCCTGGCTACGCCCATGTCAGCGGTCATAATTAAAGTTTACGGAGGATCTTTATGAACATAATAAACTATTGACATAATTTTCACACAACTATTTTGATTTGTTTATCGAAGAAAATACAATATCGAAGTCAGCTCTCGGCCAGTCCTTGCATTTCATGTAAATCCCATAACCAGCTGGGCGGGCGGCGGTGGCACTCTGGCGGTTTCGTTATCAGGGGACGCCAAACCGTGTATTTCCGTTGAAATCTCGAAATCGATTTTCCGCAGCATTACATAACTTTCTCTATTCTGCGTATATTACTCCGTATACGAGAATGTAATTTACCGCAGGTAATAGAAAAACATTCTTCCTTTTAATAACTAATTATGCTAAAACTACGTACTTTCTCGCCCGTAATTTCATTCAAAATTACGCGAAAAGTACTCAAATTTTCGAAAATTTGTAATGATCTTATTTTATAAACCATCTTAAGAAACAGATTTTATTACGAAAAAATCCCTCTTCATTATTGTAGTTGTAGAAAGACGCCGAACAAATTTTGAACTTTTGCAATTTTCGAAAAATTAGGGTTCTCGACGAACAAAGGACGTGCACCATTCTCTCAAACGGCCTTTACACTATCCAACAACAAAATTTAATGAAAAACGATGGAGTTTTTTTTGTTGAAAATTTGGAAAATTTTTTCTAGGATTTCATGTAAAGAACCCCCAAAATGTAATATTTAATAATAAAATAATATTTAATAAAAAAATTACTATTTCAAATTCAAGCGGCCTCCACCAGCCAGATCGATTGGGGAATATCGGCCGAACGGTTTAGTCGCTAGCGTTGTTCACAGATGGAGACACGTTCTGCTGTCAATCGATTTTTCGTTATCAAGGACCTACAAAACATTGATTCTGGCTCCACCACGTATTAAGAGGTTTTTTCCCCTAAATTTAGCAACTGGATTTTTACGTTACCAGGGCCCGGCAATAAAGAGTTTTTCTGTCGAAAATTCGCCGTTTTCCCCCGCTGCAGTACATAACATTCTTTCTACTCTTCACGCCAGAAAGTTAAAAGAAGAATTAGATATGCAGATTTGCATTTGGAGAAATGCAGACTTGCCAATCTGGGTTTTGAGCTAGTTAATAGTAGGCCAAGGGGTTTTAGGACATATCCTAAAGGTACATAGGGAAGTAATTTCAAATTTATGAAACTTGACTTTAAATAATCAAAGAGGATCAAATTTATTAAACTTTGAAGATGTTCGGTGCAACAATTTCCTTCAAAGATATCACAACACAAATAAAGATAATTATTTTTTTCATTTATGTTTGCTTTTATGTTAACTTTTCACCCATGTTTAGATGACTTATTTGTAGATAATAAAGTTATTGAAGGTATAAAACCTTTCAATTTCCATTTCTCTAAAACTTTCAGTCATGAAAATTGAAAAGCAGCTATCTTTCATAAATTAGAATTTATTATGTAACATCCTATAACATCCTTTTAATAACAAGTGCATCCAAATCATTCATGGCACTTTTTATTCCATGATATACATACTTTTAAATTTTAAGAACTGACAGTTAGTTTTCATATTTAGGAAATTTACTTGAAAGTTATTAGTTGATTAACTGTGGGGACCAATCAATTATTAGAGAATGTTTACTAACTTGAATGTTTTTACCACAGAAACCATGAATATTTTCCCAAGGTTGTATAATCAGAAAAACTCAAAATTACAAAAATAAAATATTAAATAGCAATTAATGGTGGTTTCATGTTAATTATACATGACTAGCATTTCAATTACGCATTGCTTTAGCTGTCATAAATCGTTGATCAAATATATTATAGTGTTTAAGTATTATTACCATAAATTCACAATTAACGAACTAAGTCTGTATGTTAATGATCAATAGAAGGTATAAACATCAATTATCATAATTGCAAAATATTATATAGCACATAAATTAATTTGAAAGTTCTGAACATGCAAGATCAAAAACTTCCAACAGAATTCTGTTAGTTTTCACAAGGCCTACGTGGGTTTAGCAGTATATTTAACATCATTCTCCAGTCTGATGACTTAATTCACTCAGTCACACATATTATGAACAGCATTTCGAAGTTATCGTTAACAATTAACACAATTTTTATCATTAATGTTAACGGAACCAATCTCTTGTGAAAACTATTTCTAACCTTCACATCATGAAAATGTATTCAATTACAAAATCCAGCCAGCTGATACTACTCCATTCTGATCGGTGGAAGAATATTTTTTGCAGAGCAAGCGGTCTTTAGTGATGCTCATTTGTTGCAAAAGCTGCCAGAAAAATCGTCTACTGCCCTGAATGCTCTGTAGACAATTACCATCATACATTCACAGAGCAATAATCAGAAACATCCCTTCACTTCCTTACTTATGACCAATTAAGTTCAAAAGTATCAAACAGATTGAATTTAGTATTAAACATTAAATAGTTATATGAATAAGAGTATGAGATTCAATTAATTAAATTGATATTTATTTTGCTTCACTTTGCAAAGAGTATTGATTTGTTTCATAAAGAAATGACAAGTATTACCTACGTGCCTCCTAAAGGTGTTTTATTTTCATATCACTGTTATGACAAAATTCCTCCATTGGTAACCAAGTGCATGGTTCTGCGATTCATAATGTGGCACAAGTCTCATGCTGATTTTATAATCAGCATCGTGACAGAAGCTACAATGGACCAGCAGCCAGCATATGTGCTCTTGAGGTACACTTGTTTTAAAATGTTATTTCTTTGTTCCCCATTTTGAAATTCAGCAATCGATATAACATTAGAGTAAAAATTCATGTGTATTTTTTAAAATTAAATAAAGTATTGATCTAACGTGAAAAAGTGTATTTTAAAAATTGCTATCTATTCAAAATACTTAAATAATACAAATATTATATTCACATCATATGAAAGTACATCTTTGAAGGCTTCATTCAAATATAGTTGTATTTTTGTCGGCAAAGGTAGATGCTTGAAAATTGTTTAAACATTAATGCACATAAGATTTTACTGAAAAAGTAATTGGTAATATGTCTGAAAGGTGTCGGATTAAAGGAAAAAAATACTTGACATCTATTTTCAACCTTAGACCTCATAAAATAAGTTTCAATTCACTAAAAAATAGTGATATTTTATTAGTGTGCAATTTGACATGGAAAAACTTCATAATAAACCAATGTAACTTCATTTGTATAATAGAAATTGACTGCAAATCGTTTTGATTACATGATGCCATACTGAAGAATGACAATTCCAGTAAGTCTTTCTTTTCAGAGATCATGGTAAATTCCTTCAATAAGTGCACTTAACACCAGCTATACCTCCCTTTACTGCTCAATCAATCAACAAAATAACTTACCTGAATTAAGAAAATGTATGCAAAAATTAAAAATCTTCCCACATTTACTCACACAAATAATAATTATAACAAATTTAATATACATCTTAATACATTAAGGCTACACACAATATCTTTTATGTACATACTTCACTGAAGCAATTATAGCAAAATTAAACACAACAAAAACAACTTGGAATGCAAGAGACATTAATTATTTATAAGAGAGATATAGAACAACATGTAATTAACATTTCAACACAGATATGTGCCTTATAAAAGGTTTCCTTTCAAGCTTGAATGCAAAGGTGCAAAAAGTTATCAGGGTAGCTCAAATGTTCACTCATCCACTGTAATGGAGTGTCCATAGGAGGTTCAATTCCATGTGTTGTAACACGAACTGGAAGGTAAAGAATAAAATTACTTCAAATTTTGCATGGAAGAATCCTACAACTATACTTTGATTTCTATAACGCAGTGCTTGATGTAAATGAGCTGTTGACGGTGTCATCCAATTGGAACTTTAAACGTTACCACAGTAATATCACTGTGATGACATTGAAGCTCCCAATTGGATAACACCGTAACAACTAATTTACGTCAAGCGCCACGTTAAAAAAAATTGAAGTATAAGGGTTGACTAAATATACTTCTATGTGAATAAAAATAAATACGTGCCCTAAAATGTAAAATTAATTAATTAAAAAAAAAAAAACATCAAAGAAGAATTAAAAAAAAAAAAAAAAAGTAACTACAATTAACCAAAAAATTTAGAATTTTTTCAATTTTTGAAAAATCAGTGTTTTCAACCAACATGAGACCTGTACCATTCTCTTAAATGCCCTTCAGACTATCCAATAACAAAGTTAAATGAAAAAACGGAGAAATTTTTTTTAATAGTTTGAAAACATCCCAGGGGCTTCATTTAAAGTACTCCCCCCCCCCCCAATTAAAATATCCGTTTCAAATTCAAGGGGCCATGACATCAGTCGGATAGATTGGGGAATATTAATTTTGGGAAAAATCAGCTGAACGGTTTAGCTGCTAGCGTTGTGGACAGACAGACACATTTTGCTGTAAATCAACTTTTCGATATCAAGGACCCACAAAACTTGGATTCTGGCAGCACCAAGAGTTAGAGGATTTTTTTCTAAATTTAGCATCTTGATTTATCCAATTTTCATTGCCATGGCCCTGAAATTAAAGTTTTCTGCTGAAAATTCGCCGTTTTTTTTTTTGCGCAGCATTACATAACTTTATCTCCACCGCGGTAGCGAGAAAGTAAAAAATACACAGCAGAACATAGTACCTAATAAAATTTCATAGCATATAATATATTATATAGCATATATTATAAAACTCACATTCACAAATCTTTGTATTTATATTTATATAATACTCACAAATCTTTGTATACTATTTATTAATGTATGTATGCATGCACATAAAGGACTTTACATTTATTACTTCCACATCTATACAATTTTCAATATGATACAAAACTCAAATTACTTCACCTTTCTCATTTGGGTAGACTTCTCCAATCAAATTTAATAAAGTTTTTCGTTGACCTTCTTCAGTAACAGGCTTTATTAATCGTTGTAGGAAGGGCTCTTCCCCTCGATAACATCGAAATGGAATATATTTGAAGGATTCGTCACCGGGTACCTCCATTAGTTTTCGATTTACTGCCCAAAACTGATCAAATTTATCTGAGGAAGACCAAACAAACTTCTTTACATTATTCCAATATATTAACTTATTTCAATAAATAACAAATACAAAATCTCTAAAGTATTGTGCAACAATATTATTTTACAAGAACTTCATTAAAGTTATATTATTTTCATTGGTTGAAACTTTACTTAGGTTTGGTCACTATGTCTGAGGGTGCTATGTAGTTTCTGAATGGTTTTAAAACCAGTTTAACTGTTTTAAGGAAAACGCATCAACATAGACTCAATAAATCTTTATCAATTTTTTTATAATTCGTGCACACATTCTAAAACTACATATTCCCTGTGAACATTCAACACTTTGTAAACCTTAGTTTAGAAGCAAAGATAGCTTCTAAACTAAGGTTTGGAAGTAACAGAACCCAACTTGCAGTGTTTCCGGCAACCTGTGCTATCGGGTAAAGGTTCTCTCCAAAAAGATAATAGAATGGTCTCATGTTGTAGATTACAGAAGAACAGAAACACAAAAACTTGATTTTAATATTCTTAGAGTTGTGGAGTGAGTTGCACTGTAATGTGCTGGGGATTCCATGAGCGGCTGATTTCCTACAATTATGAATTTCTGTTTGTCATCTCAATCTGTTTGATGCAAAACTGACCTGCAGAAGCAGACTTACGATATTTCATGTCTGTGGTTTCTTTAGGTTTCAATAATTCAAATCAAATAATTTTTTTAAATCACTAATTAAATTTTTTTAACAAATTGTTAAAATAATCATTTAGTAATGTTTATTTCAAAGAATAATGAAACGTATTCAGAAATGAGAAAGTAAATAAAACAGATATTTAGCAAATATTTCTTTCACAACAATTATAATTTCTTAATAAAATTTTATTTGAAGATAAACACAACATTGTTAAACTTTTAAAAATTATTCTTAGCTCTTCTTCAAATGTATGTATAAAAACACAAGTTTGTCAGGCATTTCAGTTCCCAAATGAAGAGAATCATGCTCCTCCCTGGGAAAAAAAAAAGGGGGGGGTGCTTCAGCAATCCTCCAGAGTATGCAGACTAGCAGGCTATGGTTAAACAATGCCCTCCTTCTTCTAGTCGCTGAGCTATAAACTAAAAATCTTTTCTTGCACACATCTCACACAAATCTGTTGTATGTTCTAAGTGTTTCTTGTCTTTGTTATTGTTTTTGAAAATTTCTTCTTATAACTCCAGACATGACACATGCACTTTTCAAGCAATAACACTTAACAATACAATATTTACAATCAAAACATAAAGCCTAATAAAGTCATGTAGTCCAGATTCTCAAAACTCTCAGAATTATGAAAATTTAAAAATGCATCATTTACCAATGATTTAAATCATATTTTTAATTTTTTCCACCATGAACTTTAGAGACCCTATCTGCAATTATACATAGAAAGGACCACAGGATATCACCTTAGATCTCATCGCCAGTTCCCTTTGAGTGACCAGCATCCCATTTTCAATGGGATTGTCCTGTTTTTGAACTGAGTGTCCTGTTGTCCCGAAAAAGGCTTAAAGGGACTAAGAACGTCCAGATTTTTTCTCAATTAGCTAAAATATACAAAAGCACAATTATTTTGATCTCTGTTCGAAACTTCCCCCATCAGTTCGTAGGAGCTTGAAAAGTGTCAGCTTGATCATCTATCCTGTTTGTTGTTTTTCTTTCTCATTTGTGTTTGTGAACATTGTCAGATCTTAATTCAAGTGTTCACAAGCATTTGTTTTACTGCTTCATAATGTCAAAAAGGAAATGCTCCTTTACTGATCAGCTGAAAAAAAGGGTTCGATTCTTACAAGGCGACCAACAGAAAAAGTAGAAAGAAGCACCAAAGAGAAAAGAAGTGCAGGAGAGTGTAGAATGCATTTCTAAAGTGGAGAAAAATATCTGTAGAACAATAAATGAAATGAACTGTCTAATGAGATAAATTATGTGCAAAATGCGTTCAACAACAAAGAGTGATACAACAATTGGGAGACAAACGGTCTTCAAAATTCCTGATTCTTTTTGAAGGGTCCTGCAACTCTTCAAAAATATTCATATTTTAGTAGGATACATTTTATGAGAACCAGGAATCAATACAGCTGTTAAATGTTTTCAATAACAAACAGCCTCTGGACTGATGGAAAGAATAGATTTAAGACAAACTTTGAAATGTATTGTAAAATATCAAGACACATCATTTTCAAGATGAATTGTGCAATGAATTTCATGAAATTCTTTTTAAAAATCTCTCAGGTTGGGGCATCATATAAGTTCTATAGAGAAATAGAAATTGCAAACCTCAAGTGGATAGGGCTAAAGTCTAGAACACGGTTCAACTTAAGGAAGTCATTTAAACTGGCACTTTGTGGCATTCCGGCAAGGGGGTATCTACCATGGAGGGAAGGAGGAGTGGTTAGGGGTTCTTGGGAGGAATCTTTCGGTGCGTAAAAATAGTATTTACATGTTGGATAGACTCAAGGATATTTTATGTTAACGCGAGGGCTGAAGGCCCAAGCCTCGTCCTCAACTTGGACAAAAAAAGTGAAGCGTCACATATTTTCACTCTGAAAGAATTAATAACACTTACCAATAATTGACAATTTACACACAGGACACAAACTTACAGCCTCCCGCTTCTCTAAGGGTGTACTGTGTTTTCTACTTTAACTGTGGATAGTAATAGATTTTCATATTTACATGTCAATAAATAAAAGAAATGTGGGTAGAATATTTAGGTATGTAAATGTATACATGTGTACAGAAAAATTATCAAAAACAACGGTCAAAAACGCCAGTTATATAACCCCTCCAAAAAGATGAATGATGTCCCATGAACACTCATAATTATTAAGACAGACTTTGTATTACATTAGTGTGTTGTATGTGTAATTCCAACTCAATGTTAATTTTTTTTTATCTGGTCACCCTACCTTTGAGATATTCAAAGGAACAGCAGTTTTTTGTCATCGCCAAAATATCACAGCAACTAATAATTACAGATTGATAAGATATTGATATTAGATTTTGTGTTTAGTTATTTAATGAATAAATTCAACTGGCAAATATTTTTTAACCCAACGATTCCAGATTATTGTTAAGAACAAGCACAAATGAAAATTCAAGCCATGAAATACACATTTTAAAATTAATTGCAAGTGAACCTTAAAATATGTATTGTATTAATAAAAAGAGACCACTCTTGTAGAATTCATTGGAACAATTTAAACTTATTAAGTCATATGCATTTGAATTTTAAAAAATCATATTTTTAAATGATAAATAATTATTAAACATCCAATGAATTAAAAATCATGATTAAACATCATTTTGAAATTTTAAAGTGGTGTTATTTGGGTGATGCATTGTGTATCAACTAAACTCACAGAAGAAAAAAAAAACTGATTCAAATTCATAAATTGATCTCACACAATTTACCATTTTGTAGGCCAAGCCACAGTTGATTATGATCTTTTTTTTGCATATTTGAAACCACTTGACTTCGATGCTTCAAAACATCTGCTTCCTTTATGCATGACATGAAGTATGATTCAACAACCTCTCTAGAAAAAAACAAAAAAAAGTTATTATCATGCACATCAATAGTGAAAGAAGGATGAAGATTAACAGAGGTTTAACAAGTTAAAAAATTTTGTTTAGAATTAACAGTTCATACTCACAATACAACACTCAGTCTACTGATACAGAATTCACAATGTTATCATAGCTCACCTAGATTGACAATGAATCAATTCTTCTTCAGGAAATTTGTCAAAGTGAACAGTAATAGTCCAAGGAAGCTGAATGTCAGCACTGTACAAATCATATAAAACTCCAATAGGATAATGCCTGCAAGTTATTACAAATAAATTCACAAAATTATAATCTCACACAATTTAAAAGAAATGCCATAAGTTCTTGACATACCATTTAAGAGCCATCCCACTAAAATCAAGCCACATTTCAGAATCTTGTTTGTCTGAATGTATGTATTGAACAAAATGTTTCCGGATCTGCAAATAATTGTCATAATTAATATAGAATTGTCTTGTCGTGACTGTCACAATTTTTAATAGACATTCATATGGCAACATTAAACAAATGTCCTCTCTATTGCAGGGCTATCTACATTAAAAAGTGTCATTTACTTTCCAATTTACTCAAAATACTATTAACTTACTTTGTCAGTTACTAAAGGAAAGTAGCTGAGACGGGGCACCATTAAATAAAATGGATCAGGAGTATGCAAACCACATACTTCTTCAGAATTAAGCTGAAAACAAACAGGTAATCTCCCTTCCCAAATCAATCTCAAAACTTCCCTATCGTTTGCCATTTCAAAGAAACAAGGCCATGAAAATAAAAAACGACTGTTTCATTTTTCCATAACTTTTTTTTA
Source organism: Teleogryllus occipitalis (assembly GCA_011170035.1). Taxonomy (NCBI): domain Eukaryota; kingdom Metazoa; phylum Arthropoda; class Insecta; order Orthoptera; family Gryllidae; genus Teleogryllus; species Teleogryllus occipitalis. Next base: position 10,448 of record BLKR01011357.1, read on the forward strand.
TGAAAAATATCCACTGCAGAGCGGGGATAGGGTTAGAGTCAAGCATTCACAAGAATCAGTTATCGCGTTTGATTAGGATCCTGATCAGTCCAAATCCACATTTATTTTTTGTACTTCTGTCTATCGTCAACCCGCAATTCTTTTACCATCAATGTATTTGCTGTGGGAAGCTAATCGCTGGAGTGTTTCTTTTCCTGACGTTTCCTTGAATTGGTGCCAAATTCACTGCCACGCCCTGTGAAACCTCTAGACTGCTTTTCTATATAGAATCATTGTGTAGAAAATTGTTATACAATACAAATATAATAACATGTATCGGCATACATCACATCTGATTAGAACACATCCTTTACCCCTCCTCTGTCCCACACCACCACTAGATATCAGTGTTACCATCCCACGAGGCATCATGTGTCATCCTATTGTGGAGAAATCGTATCGTGACGTGAAAATTATCGATTTTCGAACAAAATTATCGTACTACTTGGAGCTGTCCAAAATTGTCTGCATTTGATTATTTTAAGTAGTATCTGTTACATTTCCATCAATCTCCATTCTATATTATTAGATTCTCTTTTTCGACTAGATGGGCGATCCACCACGGTGTAAGATAATATACAAGATATATATCTTACACCGTGGGATCCACCAACGGCACGAGTCGGATCACTACACCGTGGGTCACTACCAGCCGCTCAAAAGAGTCGGTTCATCGCGAAGAACGGTTCGCGAACCTCTCTTCCAAAATCAAAATGAACCGCGGGGCAACGAGTCGAAAATACTGAAAAGAGAAGAATTCTTAACGACCAATTGATGAAATATTGAAGGCAGGTTAACGAAGCTCGGTCATAAGTAAAAACGAACTCCAAGCTGGTTGTTTGCCGACGTTTCGGAAAATTTATTTCCATTCTCAGGGCTTTCAACCACCATGTCAAAACATTATTAATATATGTGCTGCATGCTCCTCATCTCAAGCACCTCACAGGGAGTGAGATACACACATGATGAATCTAATACTAGTAGAAGTTGAAACTGAAAGGTTGAAAAGGTTCTCGTGTCGGCCACGCGATGTCGCTGAAATTTAGGTGTACAGATTACCTGCCGACTTTTTTCGTACAAACCTCTTCAATGAGAGTTAAATCGACCATGGAGGAAATAACATAATGTTAATTCCATGTCGTCGACCATAATATCTGTATACGTGGCCGACGGTCGAATTTCATGATGTAAATAATGTAACGTAATGTTATTTACATCATGTTCCTGCGCGTGTTGAATGAGGCTTGGTTGCTATGGTAACGGAATGGCTTCATTGGCAGACGGTATAGTGTCCTCACCGTCCAGTTGATTTGAACTGAATGTTATTTCTATCGTACCTATGAACTGATCTTTTCTCATCCCGTTTGAGAATCTCAACATTTTCAAACCGTGGTAATGTGACTACATTAATTACAGTATTTCTTCAAGATTCTATGTCAATTTCAATTATTTTTAGAATAATTCCAATTGGCTGAATGTTTCAAAACTAATTAATGGCTGTTTACGAAGTATTTTCATATTGCGCTAAATATCGACATAAAACCACAATATGTTCTAGTGCTTCAGTATTTATTGTTGTCATAACTCTTCTAATCATCCTTGGCCCTTTCCTTCTTGTATACCGAAGTAATGGTAAGTACAAAGTATTACTATGCTCTCTATCATTTTCAACTAGAATAAGATTTGAAATAACCCTAACACAATATCTGTATAGGTTTCTGGCTTAGAACATCGATGTATAGGGAGCAACCTGAAGTACATTTCAAATACCAGTATGTGCTCATTATTGAAACTGAACAGTTCAATAATCCACTTATTTGCAGTACTTTCTCTTACCTGAGCATTGCAGAGCAAAATGAAGGTCATTGTGCAATTGTTAAGGTATAATGTTTTTCTTCTTTATCACAACAATAAAAAATTAATGTTTGTAAGTAATTGAAAATAAACATACATTGTATTTTTACATTACATAACTTGCAAGCAATACAGTCTTAAGTTGTATTACTTGCAACTTAATATGATTAACCTGCATTGTATTTTTTTTCTTCACCTTCTAGTCTAGAGAAATCGATAATGATGATGATGGAAAATATGATGAATTGTCTTTAGAATTTTCTGTAGTTCTTGAATCAAGAGCAATTTATGGCATTAAGTTGCTTCTTGTTTTTGATTATAAGCTCCATGTACGTATATTTTTCACTGTAGTTAAAAGCCATTTACATTTGTCATGATTATTGTTTTCTTGAATTGTTTATGAATTTTTTGTTCTTCATTGGTAGGCTATGAGTTCACTACAAATGGAAACTTTGGGTTATCTACAACACAGTGCAGGTTTGCCTGGTGCTCGATTTGATGCTACTGCTGATCTACATTTGGTACAGAGAAAGGCTTTGAATAGTTATGGAAGAGATTTGAGATATAACACTTCCATCATGGGTAATGAGAATACACTCTATCAAAGATTTGACCTCAGTACAATTTTGAAAGAATACGGGCAAAGAAGCGGTAAGTTTAGGTTTACAGTGATAATTTGTATGGGTAAATATTTGAAAAAATTACACATTTCTCAAAAGTTACAAAACTTGCACTTCTATTTCAGTTTCAACAATTTTAAGTAATATTTATCCCCTGTGGACAGCTGGAATGTCATCTGACAGTCCTTTTATTTTAGCAGTTGTATTACATTATCCAGAACAGAATTTTATTTACCGACCAAGATTCTGGCAAGTAGTTAAATGGGCTTGGATGCAGTATATTTCTGTACTACTGGTGTTTTTGTATGTGTTTAAATCTGTAAAAACATATGTATTTAAGAATCGACTTGTTCCAAGTATTAAATATATTCCATGGAATAAATCATTGTGATTATGTGTGTAGAAAACTCAACTATGTAAATTGTAAATGCACCTCATTTGTGAAAGCAGCTATTGTTGTGTTTTTTACAACAAATTAAATATACTGGTCAACTTCCCTGTACCTAAATAATTTCAAAGAGTGACTAATCCTAAACATCTTTCCTCTAATTTGTGGCTTGAATAGTGGTGGTATTATTAGGTTGGCACAGCTGCACAACCCCCAGATAAACGAAAAATATTGTATAATACGTTAGGAATATACATTTTTGTTTTAATCATATTCATTATTCGAGATATTCTCCCTCCCTCTTTCTCTCTCTACCCCTCTGGTTTTGCTAATATTTTATGTCATTTTTCTTCGGTTTTAGGTCATTTTTGAAACATTTTAAGGGCATTTTATTGTTAATTTCTGACAATTTTATTGGTCAACAAAATCCGCCCCTACTTTATATATATATATATATATATATATATATATATATATATATATATATATATATATATATATATATATATATATATATATATATATAAAGAGAGATATCACACATCGGGTGATCAGTATAAAACGCAACCCACAGCAGGCAGAGCGAAATGCAGTGGCAAATGTTTGAGCGGGTCGGATAGCGGCTGGTGGTTTCAAGCAGGTAAACTAACGAAATAATTCCCACTCCCAGTAACGCCACCCTGAGGAGAAGAGCAGGTAACCGCCGAGTTTAAAGAGAAAGGCACGCGCCTGCTTGTTTGGTGTCGAAAGAAAAATGAATTGTCAAGAACGACGATTCCTTCGTTTATTGTTTAAATGTGAAATAAATTTGCCATGTAAAATATCCATGAGGTAAATTTAATAGTAAACTTGTTTTAGTTTCATAACAAGATACATATGCTCCAGAAAGGTGTACGTTTTATACTTTTCTGTTTCAAATATTAATAAATCATAAATTCACGTTCGCAGAACAAATGTTTGTTATTATTACAAATATTATTATTGAATAAGACTACTTTAAAAACAATTAACTAATTAGAATATAATAAAAATTTCTCAATTTATTCTGATACGTATCAACCGTTACTGTTTCTTCGAAAAACAACAGACCAATTAATCTGCGCCGATAAATGGCACACCGTACTCCAATCTTTTTTTAGTAGTAGGAAAATCACGGGATCGGTCAATTAATGTATTATACTAGTTTGCCAACGTTTCGGAATATTTTATTCCATCATCAGGGCTAACAACCAAACAACACAATCACAATAAATACGGACAAACTCTTCTGAACAACAACATACAAACAAACATGAATGAACATACATGTGGAACAATAATTATACAGATAACCAAATAAATAACTACATTATACACCGTATATCTAACGGATACACACCTTACTAATAGATATAATGGTCAACCATAATGTATCTTCACATCACAACTCCAATACAGAGTTGCTGCAGCACCCACGTCCATAGCAGGTCCGACCATGGCCACGGCCCGAAAGAAAGTGAATGAAAAACCACTGTATTGTCAGGACCACGTGCTCAGCAACTCCATGCCGGAACCATGCGTATCCGATTTCATTATCATTATCCATATATTATTTACCCTTTTTTTTTATAAAAAATTTTTTGTATCTTTGCATCCAAACCCGTATTACGAAAAAAAACAACAATTGTTAACAATTATTTGTGTTACTATATTATTAATAAGGTACCCTTAATAATTATCTTGAGTATTGAGAGAAAATCATAGTATATTACGTACTTCCGGTGAAAATGTGTTAATATTTATATTCCTTAATTTCATAGGGTCAGTTATTTGTTGTGTTATTTATTTATTTTAATTTTTTTCCCTTTATTATTATTATTATTAACAATCAGAGTACATGTCACCTGGAGTTTGCACACCGTAAACTCTACAATATTTATCAATGGAACCCTCATATGAATGAATCCATTGACATTGCCAACACAACCAACCAAATTATTCATTTATTTCATTTATCTATTATTTATTTATCTCCTTATATATTATATTACTTTTAATAATTTGATACATAAATACCTAAAATACTGAAAATATATTGTATAAATAATATGGAGCCATATCAACACTAGCTCGGGTGGGCAAAAGTATATTAAAATAATAATAATAAAAAACCAATAATTACATAAAAAGTAAAATTTTATTATTAAATAATAATAATAAAAAACCAATAATTACATAAAAGTAAAATTTTTTTAGTGTATTACTTTTTATGTAATTATTGGTTTATTATTATTATTTTAATATACTTTTGCCCACCTGAGCTAGTGTTGATATGGCTCCATATTATTTATACAATATATTTTCAGTATTTTAGGTATTTATGTATCAAATTATTAAAATTAATATAATATATAAGGAGATAAATAAATAATAGATAAATGAAATAAATGAATAATTTGGTTGGTTGTGTTGGCTATGTCAATGGATTCATTCATATGAGGGTTCCATTGATAAATATTATAGAGTTTACGGTGTGCAAACTCCAGGTGACATGTACTCTGATTGTTAATAATAATAATAATAATAATAATAATAATAATAATAATAATAATAAAGGGGAAAAAATTAAAATAAATAAATAACACAACAAATAACTGACCCTATGAAATTAAGGAATATAAATATTAACACATTTTCACCGGAAGTACGTAATATACTATGATTTTCTCTCAATACTCAAGATAATTATTAAGGGTACCTTATTAATAATATAGTAACACAAATAATTGTTAACAATTGTTGTTTTTTTTTTTCGTAATACGGGTTTGGATGCAAAGATACAAAAAATTTTTTTATAAAAAAAAGGGTAAATAATATATGGATAATGATAATGAAATCGGATACGCATGGTTCCGGCATGGAGTTGCTGAGCACGTGGTCCTGACAATACAGTGGTTTTTCATTCACTTTCTTTCGGGCCGTGGCCATGGTCGGACCTGCTATGGACGTGGGTGCTGCAGCAACTCTGTATTGGAGTTGTGATGTGAAGATACATTATGGTTGACCATTATATCTATTAGTAAGGTGTGTATCCGTTAGATATACGGTGTATAATGTAGTTATTTATTTAGTTATCTGTATAATTATTGTTCCACATGTATGTTCATTCATGTTTGTTTGTATGTTGTTGTTCAGAAGAGTTTGTCCGTATTTATTGTGATTGTGTTGTTTGGTTGTTAGCCCTGATGATGGAATAAAATATTCCGAAACGTTGGCAAACTAGTATAATACATTAATTGACCGATCCCGTGATTTTCCTACTACTTATTTAACGGTCGTGATTTCTACAATGGTCAATCTTTTTTTAATGCAATGATCTCTACTGTTTTGTATGGTCTCTCAAACCCCCAGAGGCTACTGTTTTACTGGTTAAACATCCATCCAGATGAAGCCAAGCCTCATCACTAAAAATATTTTATCAAGACCTTCGCTAACAATTCGCCGTAGCCAATTACAGTAATACATGCCAGCAGCCTGATCGGGAATCTTAAGCTTTTGCTCAATTAACTTTTGCGAGTGAAAATATCACACTAAAAACGAGTGCACTAATGTTTCACGATTATACGAGTGAAATTAGCCACTTCGTTCGGTTTCACTACAAGCGAGTGATATAAAAAACCATGGTGGAAATAACACCATGTAAATTTATTGTATATTATATATTATTTCCACCATGTAAAAAGCTATTTCCGGTGAGTGACAAAGTTGACTCCCAACTGATGAGTGATGCCTCATTCACAATGCAAACTTAAACGTAACGTAAGCCGTAAACTTATGCAGTAAACTTTTCACGTAAAAACGAGCATTCACAATGGCAAACGTAAGCTGGAACGTAGGTTTTGCCTGAACCAACCAGAATTCAACATATTGATCGATTCGTTGCTAGCATTTTTTTCGACTCTCCTATCGATTTCGCCTTTTGCATTTGCGAGCAGCTGTTGCCCCCCCTACCTATTGAGGTTATATGCGAGCAGTGAGCTTTAAATTGTGTACCGCAAACTCCACAAACTTCTCTGCTCTACCTTTCGACTATACACACCAATACACACGCATAAACAAAAATCGATCTGGAGTTGACCTTCCTTCTCGCGGATTTTGTTGTGCATTTGTTTCTTTCATGCTGCTCTCTGATTGGTCTTCGGCAGAATTTCGACGTAAACTTAAACGTAGAAGCTTGGAGCTTGCGAGCTCTTAAGTTTACGTCTTACGTCTACGTTTACGTCAAGGCATTGTGAATGATCTCGCTTTATAACCCATTTCTAGGTTTTGCGGCTACGTTACGGTTACGTTTAAGTTTGCATTGTGAATGAGGCCTGAGTGAGTCCCTTCACTCTCGTTTGAGTCAGTTCAGCGGAGCGTACTCTGAAGTTGGAGTCGAAACAACACATATACTCTCTGACATTTTTGTATACTCTCTGCGACCTGTGCAGCCTAGCACTACAACGAGATTTTGCGCAGGTATTCATAGAACATGAGAATGTGATGTTTAAATTAAGAAATGAACAACTCACTATTTGCAATATGCGTGAACTTGCTGTTCTAATAATTATAATAATAAAGAAAGAAGGTTCGCCCGAGTGGGCATTGAATGTTCATTTCTCTTTGCCATAATGACTCAGAGATTTGCTGTTCTTTGTACAGATTTCTAAGTGGTATCGTTCACATTTTTTGTCACATAGTTCACAGACACAATTTTCTCCAGGGCTATGGAAATTCTTTGTCTTGCACACTTTATGGTGGAAACCATGTATCGCAAAACGAGTTACTAAATGTCTTTGTTCCTGATTTGTGTTTTCCCAGTTCCTGTTCATCATTGCACCCGTAGAGTAGAAGTCGTCATGTATTTGATATTGTTTCTCTCTTCTGTCTTTGAGTAGCTTGTTGACCGCATCCGTATGTGGTAACAGGAATTGTAGTCTAAGGTCTTCAATGAAGAAAGTCTCCTTTGCCAGCACGTATGCTAGTCTGGAGGGTGCTGTTTTTCCAATGCCTAGTACAGCTTTTAGGAATCGAGCTTTTACTGTTTCAATTCTTTTCAGGTCACTGACTTGTAGCTTGTCCCAGATCATACATATTCCATACGTGACAATCGGTGAAATTGTTGTTTCAAATATGGTTTTTGCTGTAGTTAGAGACAATTTCGTGATATTTTTTAAGCTGAGTATCGCTTTTGTAGCGGCTGCTGTTTTATCTTGAATGTGCTCGCTGAAGGATTTTGCCGTCGTTTGTAGTGTCATGCCAAGGTATTTAAATTTAGGTACTACCTGAAGGGCTTCATTTTTCAGAGTTAGTGTATCGTCTGAAGCGAGTCTTCCTCCTTTTCTAAAAATCATTTGTACTGTTTTTCCCTTGTTAATGTCAAGGTGATTTTCATCGGCCCATTGCTCTAATTTCATCAGGGTATTTTGCAGATCTGCTTTGTTCCTGCTTCCGAGAACCATGTCATCTGCGTACATGATAAGTACTGTCTCCAGCGACTGCTTTAAGATGTTTGTGATGTCTGAGGTCATGATATTGAAGAGCAGAGGGCTAATGGGATCGCCCTGGAGTACCCCATTTATCTGCTTGATGGGATTTGATTTGGTGATTCCGTCTTCGATTTCAATCATGTTGAAACTCAATATGTTTCTTATTACTACGACCAGTTGGTGTGTATCTCCCAGTAAGTCTTCCAATTTTCTAATGAGTATCGCTCTATTTATCCTGTCGAAAGCTTTCTTGTAGTCTACAAAGACTGCGTAATATTTTCCCTTCGGTTTGGTTAGTGCTGTCTCTATTTCATTCATCAGGCATTGAACTGCCTGTTGTGTGCTTCTCCCTCTCCGAAAACCGAATTGGCAGTCAGGTATGTGGGTATCTATTTCCTTTTCTAGCCTTAGTGTTATAATTCTGCTGAAAACTTTAAATATGTTGTTTTCTAGAGCAATTCCTCTGTATGAGTCGGGATTGTTTGTGTCTCCTTTACCTTTATACAAAATTTTTATTTTCGCATTTCTCCATCCGTCAGGTATTTCTCCTGTGGTTAGACCTTTGTTGAAGAGCTCTTTCCAAATCGGTTTTAGAGACTCTAGCGTAGTCTTAATGTGCTCATTATAGATATTGTCAGGGCCTGCCGCTTTCCCGTTTTTTGTCATTTTGACGACTTTTTGTATTTCTTCCCCAGTTATTGGTGATGCGTCTTTGCAACTTGTCATAGAGTTTTTGAGATCATAAGCTAAAAATTTATTATCTCTGTTTAAGATTTCTTTGAAATGTTTTTCCCATACAGTCATAGGTATCTCTTGTGCTTGTATTTTGTGCTTCCTGCCTCTTAAGGCCACAAATGGGTCTGATTTTGCTTCTTCCGCTAGTTTCTTACTTTCCAATTCTATGAAATCTGTTTTCCGTTGTTTGATGAATGTTTTATATTCTTTCCTCTTTTTTGCGTACTCCTTCAGATCATCTTCGTTTCCTTGTGTCCTGACTTTGTGTAACACTTGTAGCGTTACCTTCCTAAGTTTGTAGCATTCATTGTTGAACCACGGCTGCGATTTTCTTGGTTTTGTCTGGATAGTGGCATTTCTAATTTCGTTCTCTATCATGACCATTGCTTCATTCACTTGACCTTCTGATATTCTCTTCTTCGCCTCATTTATCACATTTACCTTAATGACATTTGGGTCGATTTTTCTGGATATATTGCACGGTTTTTGTTTTCTTTCATGTGGTTGCGTCTTTGGTAGGCTGAAAGTTGTCTCTACCGGTACGTGTTTTCTTATTGGTGTTGCCGGTGATGACCATAGTACTTTCTGTTCCTGTATCTTTATTTCTTTTCCTTTATAGAAGACCAGATCTATGGTACTTGATCCGTTGTATGCAAAGTACGTCTTCATGTCTTTCTTGTTCACTAGTGTAAAGCCTTCTTCTCTGAGTGTGTCCAATACTAGTGTTGTTTTTGTTTGGGGTTTGTCAATCCTACAGTTAAGGTCTCCTGTCAGAATCACTTTTTCTTTTTCCGTGGTCCTGGATATTGCGTTTAGTATAGTCTCTATCGCGTCTTCAGTTGAACTCTGTGGTGGAATATATAATCCTATTATAGTAATTTTGCTTGTTCTCGTAATAATCAAATTATGCTCTTTGTAAACGTCAGTTATGTCTCCCATTACTGGTTTCAGAAAGCTAGAAACTCCTCCTTCTGGTCTGCCCTCTGTTGGGGCTGCGTAGGAGTGTAGACCATTGTTCTAATAATTATGAATACACGTGCGAAAATGTATTCCACTAGTTGCATCTGCGGAGTATATGATCCCGATTTTGAGGAGATATTTCTTGCTTTAATATAATGAATCAAGAGTATGAATGCTTGACAAATAGAAGAATGTCAGAGAAAACAATGGTCAAATATAAAGGTTAGTACCACTCGCACAACTTTTCTTGAACGATATATTGACGAAATGCGGGCGGAGTGGGGGAATTAGTTACAAAGACAGCCACTAGAGTATTTTCAGTAATGCCAATCTTTGGTAGATGAAAGTCAAACCCGCTAAGTATGCGGCCAGGTCATCGCTCTGGGTAGGCAACAGCAGGGACTGTAGATAGGAGTTTTAGGTGCCTTCCTTGAAGGTCCTGGACCTGCTTCAGACATTTCTTTAGAAAATGGTAATAAAGCTGAACAGAAGTTCTCGACTATGAAAGCAACTAGCTTTAACTAGCTTCTGTTTCGCGCCAACGAAGTTTTAATGCTGGGAATGTTGTCATCAGTGCTCGCTGCGATCATTTACCTTCAGCTGTTTTGGCACCAGGGAGGGGGAAGCAAGGTCATCGTTCAAGAAAAGGTGCGCGAGTAGTATATATTGGTATTAACATGGTGGAAATAATGCCCATGGTTACTAATACCCATGGTTATTTCCACCATGGGTATTAGCAGAAAGTATAGTTACTTTGAAGGTTATGTGTATTGTAGTAATAACCCCCAGACATTCTTTTAAAGACAAAGGATAATGTGAATATGGATGTATTGTACCCACATGGTACGTGTTAAAAAAATACTCCAGTAGCATATAATGATTCTATCAAGTCTTCAGATGATTTAAGTGAATTAAGATTATTTCAATTAAGTAGTGACAATTCTTTGTACATGTCTTTTATGCACCCTGCAGGAGGTGCATATGGCCATATCTGAAACTGTAATATGATATATGTAGTATTTGTAAACAATGAGACAACAAATTATAATTCTCTCTAGGTAAGAGATAACGAAACAAGATATTTTAATAGATATGTAGGCTCTAGTTATAAATTTAAGCATTTATAATTTATGCACTATTGATAAATAGAAAAGAGATATATTTGTTCTGAACAACATAAAAAGTGATAAACTTCTGTCAGAAAGCCAACAAGTAACAATCGTATTCATTGTTGATAGTCTTTCTTGAAGGAGGTATTCAATTATCCAATTTTCACCATGGCTGACTATATTCTATTTCATCATCATCATATATAGTTGAATATATTATATTCATGTGGGAATCACATGTTCATGTTGAAATATATTGTAATATTCCATGATTCCCCCAAGAATAAGGCACAAGTCAAAGAATAAATAGAAAATGCATAACATTAACATGAACTGTAAAAACAGATGAAGGCGATGTCGCGTAGCGATAGTTTTGAGAAGTAAACGGAAAACGCGACAAATTCACAATTGGGACAAGATAGGGCAGTAGCGTTCGTGTAGCGAAGTCGTTTGCAAGTTATTTGAAGGAAATCGCATCACGCGTTCGAAAGATATGAACATTTTTGTATAGTATAAATTCTAGCTTGTAAACAGACATGATAGCCATTGTTGTGCTTTAAGGTTCAGTAAATCAAAAGGTGTTTGTGGCGAAAATTAAGAGAACGCGTGAAGCAATACAAACAAAACTTTAAGAACCAATAGAATAAATCATTTAGAAAATTATGGTAACAGTCGCAACGTTGGGAAACTTCGAGGGGCTACGCCAGAACAGAAAATGTGAATTAAATTAAATGATGTAATATTTTGTAGGAGAAGCGACAGCGATCGTGTGATGTTAAAAGAAAAAAAGAGCTGACGATCCGGACACAACAATGACCAGGAAGCGCAGTCGAAGTAGCTTGAATACGGACGCATGTTGAAACGCTCCGCAAAAATTTATTTTTAATAGAAAATTGCGTTCAGTTTGTGAATAGAGTGAAATATATCGTGTTTAGTAACTGTCGAGTTAATGGAAAGATAAAACGTGGAAGAGATATTTATATATTTCACGAAAACAGTGTTCGCGGAACACTGTCGCCATATTGTCGGTCGCAGTTAACAAAAACTAGTATAATAATTAGTGAGTAGTTTTAATCAGGGATATTCTTCATTTAAAGTAAATTTGTCGTTAACAAACGTGTGTGGAAATGGATGGATGCTGTGGGGAGATGAATTAATGGATGCTGCGTGTATACTACGGAGGTGACATGGAACAATGGCGTTACGCGGATGGCCGATTTCTACGAAAGGAAAGTGCAATAACTTTGCGTAATTTAATAGTTCAGATAAATGGGAAGAAAGAACAGACTAGGTTTTAATGTACAAGACCAAGTTTTTGTGGAAATAATTATAGGCTATATTCAGACAGAATAGGGGATGCGCATTCAAGTGTGAATGATTTGTTTTGTTTTTTTGTCGATTGTGTAAATAGTAAGTGTGAATGTGATTTTATGTATTTCAGGTATTGTGTTTTGTTGTTTATTGTGTTGCATTTGTGTATGTTTTTGTTGTTATGTCTCCAGCGGAGTGTGGAGAGAGTGAAAACCAGAAAAGAATAAATAATGCCGGACGTACTTGGTTCGACAGTAAGCCATATGATATGATTTCGTGATTTTGTATTAAACAGTGACCTGCGCCCAAGTGTCCAAGTATCTCGTTAGGCTCCTGTACAGGCCAACCACAGCCTCACGCCCAGTAGTTTTATAACATTGAAGGAGTAGCTGAGTAACGGGCACAGTTTTAGATAAAGGAGGCAAAAGCTAGCAGGGCATAAATTTGTATAGATTTTATATAGAGTAGAGAGATTCAAGGTATAGTCGTTTTATTACATATTGTCGCCGCAACGTGGTGCGGTTACATACAGATTTGGGATAAGTAGGCAAGACGTTCCATTACAATATAGGCCTTCAGCAGGGGTCATTTGTTTATTCTTCTGTATATATACATTTGATAATAATTTACAAAAAAAATTATATGATTAATTATTAGTCATAATAATTGAAAAGCTTACAATTAGTAATACTTCTGTTGTTAATTCTATTGTCTTTAAAAAAATACCTATATAGTTCTCAGAAAAATTAATAACTTATGTCTAATATTGTTTAAAACTTTCCTAAATATGTTACATTTACATCAAAATTAAATTTGATGCCCTGCAGTGGGCACTTTCTTTATTATTTATAAAGTATTAGTTATTTGAATATTTTGAATACCAAATTGTATATTGAAAATTGATATTACAATATTTAATTAATAATGTTTTTAAATAAATAACTTTATTGGCACATTTATAGTCTGCTCTATACATTATTAATGAAGTTTCAATTAATTGCCATCAGTAGAAATGAATGTCTTGCAGTTTTGCCAGAATCTATAAAGCATAACACTCTAATCTTATGAACCTGGGATTCTCAACCTGATGCATGAACCCACAAGGGTATGTGGAAAGCTTGTAGGCTTGCAGAAGACTTGTGAAGGCCATCTGAACTACTTCTAACAGAAAATTTGAAGTCTGAGTTTGAGAATAAATAATAATAATAATAATAATAATAATAATAATAATAATAATAATAATAATAACAACAACAACAACAACAACAACAACCCACCTGGGGAGTATATGACCTTGACGTTGGTGGTGGAGCTTGTATACCCCTCTGAACCTGAGAGCTATGCCGGCGGTAGCATAGCTACTGGTAGGGCCTCCCTTGCCGGACAAGTCGAAGGAGAGGGGTCAGACGAAGAACTATTCCAAAAGAGGACCTCGGCACCAAGAAGATCCCGAGAAGGAAGCTCCGGAAGAGGACCTTACCAAGAAGACCTTCGATGTGGTGAAGAGGGTTTGTAGGGCAGACAGGACTCTTTAGGCGGGAGGGGAACCAGCCTGTCTAGGGGAAGGTGCCCGAATAAGAACCAAGCAAATGGACACGTCAGTTCCCCATGTTAGGGGCGGTACTCCGACAGCGTCTGTTTCCCATGTTAGGGGCGGCTGTAAAAATGCTGTCAGTAGCTCTAAAATGCAACAGCCCGAAATGAGTAGATGAATATTGAGAAATAAAGTCGCGGGCGATCGGTCTTTGCAGGACCGCGCAGGAGGTTCTGACACCGGGCCTTCTGTGTCAAATGCGTTACCTGTGTCAGTGGGTAGCGGTGGACCTGGTACTGATGCCAGGAGCAGCGCCGCACCACTCATGGTGACTGCAGAAAATTCTCTATCTGTTTCTAGACGAAGTGGCTTGAGGGCAGATGCATATGCTACGTCTTCCGCCACTTCAAGTCTGATAGGCCAACGCATGAAATGGTCTAAAGAGATTAATATCTCTATAATGCGTGCGTACTATCGAAGTACCAGAGTGGAGACAGAAAGTGAAGGATACAGAGTGAGGATGCACGCTGAGTGGAAAAAATGTATCCTAATAGTACCCTGGATGAACAACGAATTTGTAGTCAACTCAATTCCATACAAAGAAGAAATGCATTGTCATCTGCTGAATTGGATCAAATAAAACAAGAAGTACATATGGAATTACGACAAAATATGATACAGCAAGCTCAGACACAGGCAGGTGAACTGGAGAGAGAACATCTAGAGGAAAAAACAGTAGCTGAAATTCAGGAAGTAACACCACCCTATATTGAGAAAGAGAAACTTATTTGTAATCTGAAAGACAACTACGAAAAGTATCATATTTTGTATACAGGTATACCACTTCAAGATCGTCCTCATATACCAAAAATCACTGGTAATAAGAAATTTTACGATGTCTGTAAAGAGATGAATCTCATCTTCAAAGATTTGTCTTACACCCAGTACTCTGGAAGAGCTAGCTGGACAAGTGCATTGTGCTGCCCTGGCTGTTTGTGAGTGTATGGGAAGAGAAATAGTAAATAATAATGAACGTCGACAACTTGTTTCAACCCCGGAATTGAGAAAACACCATTATGGAAGAGGAATATCCAGGAAAAAAATCAATAAAGCTAGGAAAGATATTGGCCATTTGACACAGTATTTTGCCAAGAGAGGAGATATCTCCAAAAGGGTGAAAACAGGAATTAGATCTATAGCTAGGAGGTTAAAAATCAGAATGAATTCTAAGAACCTGGATCAAAAGTTGGAAGCTGAGGAAGACAGACTCAAACAAAGAATTATCGCGCTGGGGGCTAGAATCAGACGATACAGCGAATCTTCAGAGAAAAGGCAGCAGGAATCGACTTTTTCTACCGATCAGAAGAGATTTTACAGACAACTGCCTGTGATAGTGTCAGCAAATGGTGTGGTAACCAAGGATTGGTTGAAAACTGGACAAAGGCTGCGATTAAAAGAAAAACACCCCAGAACAATGCAAAAAGCCGCTTTACTGGGCACAGCAAATATAGTCAGGAAATTTTTGAGTCTCGATTACGGAAGAAAGCGTACTTAGAATATGAAGACATCACTTGAATCCATTAAAATGTAAAAGACTACAAGTTTTGAGAACTGTACTAACACAAAACCATAAGTATAAGTATTTCTTCACCGAAGCTCCATGACTTCGTACTGACAAATTGTGTCTTGAGATTGTCCTCCGACACTTTTTGTAGTGAAAAGAAAACAAATAATAGTGACAATAATAATAATAATAATAATAATAATAATAATAATAATAATAATATTTTATTGCTTATAAACTTACAGAAAGAATCAAGCAAAGTCTTTCTAGAAATTAATTGAAATTACAGTAAGTTAATTATATTTTTAACTACATTCTCTTACAGTAATAATTTAATAAGTTTACATAATCTCGGTAAATTATGTGTTAAAATATATATAATTAATATGAACAGTTAAATTAATTTATGTTATAACAGGAATTACATTCAATTACATAACTTACAGTAATAATTCAAATTGTTTACTTGATGAATGGCACGATTGATAATTATATATAATTATTAATCATGTAATTTATCGAGTAAACAATTTGTATATAATTATATACATTATTCAATTGGACATACATACCTATATAATTAAAAATCATTACATACATAGATACCTATATAATTAAAAATGCTGACGATTAATAATCTCTAAACTCCAGATATAAAATATTGTTTAATGTTCTATAGATAACTTAATTGTGATTTTAATGGATTATTGTATCCTTTAAATACTGGTATATATAATTAAAGGATACAATAACTCCTTAAATGCAAACAGTCGGTCACAAGAAAAACTTTGCATAATTGTGATTATTTAAATTGAGTTTGAAATACTAATTCATACTGAAGGGGTGCAATCCTCAAAGAGAATTGTACCCCTTGAGAATCTCTCCTACACTGTATTTCCTTTTTATACTTGAATTATATGTTCAAAAGTCTATTGTATTCTGATTTTCTTTTCAGGTAGAGACTGAAATTGGGCTATTTTGGGTGCAGATAATAATGGATATAATAAATTCAAAAAGTTTATTGAGAGGTTCTGCATCAAGTGTTTTCCATCACGTGGTCACAGAATAATGTCTCATCAAGTCTATATTGGACAAACAGGACAATATCTTAAAAAAAGGCTATACCAACACAAATATGATACAAAGAAAAACTCTCATGCTTGTGCATTTGCTCAACATACCAAATCAACTGGCCATTCTTTTAAATTCAATGCTTCCCGGAATTGGGACAAAGGAGTCAATTATTAAAAACAGATTAATTAAAGAAATGATTCACATCAATAAATATAACATGCGACAAAAAGACACACACAAATAATTTCGGCAAAATGTATGGCAACCTCATTAATAGACAAAACTGTTTCTATTGATCTAATTTTAAATAACTTGTTTAATATTGACATTAATACTACATATTTCATAATATCTCCACAAGCCATACTGGAACAAACTAACAATTAGTTGGTCATATTGCCCTCCTAATTTTCTCAATAAATTTGGACCTCAGACTCTTTACTATGCCTTGTTGGTACTATATCCCATTTTACTACAGCTTGTCAAAAGATCTTTTAATTTACAATAGCAATTGGAAAGAAAGTAAGAAAGGGGGGAAATAAATAAATGCCAGATCAATTGTCATTTAAAAAACTGTACTTCATTAAGCAAGGTATATATCATGTTTAATTATAGATCCTCACCAGATCCAAGTTGTCAAGAGGACCGCGACAGGTGGCATCTCCGCGTACGCGCCTCTTGCTACGCGCTCCTGCGTCACTACCCAGCGGCCAGAATTGGGGAGGAATAAGGATCGGGGTGGGGTTTAGGACACTTCACAGGGGTTGGACTAGCCCTTGTGAAGCAGCCAAACTCGTTTTGTTGGAACAAATTTCATATGAGATTCGAAGGCAATCGAACCCAGACCTCAGTGGTGAAAGGCTAGCGACTTTGCTATGTGCCACGAGCGGGCCTATTTTAAAATAGTTTTGAAAAAAAAATCAGCCAGCAGTGAACACATTCTGAATGCAGGAGCTTTTACAATGTGTTGCATTCAACATGCAAGGAGCTGAATTTAATGTCACATAAATTGATACTGTGAAAACTGCTAATCATGTTCCAAATTTGACATAAGAAAGTAATTAAGTTTGTCTATTTGAAAGGAGCCTGAAAATTGGAAAATTCTGAAAGGAAATGGTAACCAATTGCGAGAGTAAATCCTATAATAAAGTTTTAATTCAAATTACCCTGAACAGAAGCGTTCAGGATTCAATAATGAAACCGAGGTGAAATACATAGACAAGAATAAAATTATAAATCTGCTCAAATTTATTTTTCCTGAAGCCAAATTAATTTCAACATATTTTAAAACAAATATTTTTCAAATGCAAATTCATTATTTTATTTGAAATAACAATAAATAGTGTAATTAATATAGCATTTCTTACAGATCTACGGAATACGCAATTCAAAGAAAGAATACATTTAATTTTAATTTTTTTCAAGAATAAGGTAAGCAAATTAAATTTTTGCAGATGAACTGGTTGATTTATTTCAATGTTAAAATTTGCGACATTACTATTAAACAAAGCAAAATAGTTTTATAAAAATAGCTTGAAGCTTTTTAAAAAGCTAAAGGGTAAAAAGTAGCTGCTAATATGTAATAAAAATGGGCCTTGGTTTACAATGTGTAATTACGTCTGGCCCTTTCGTTAGATACTCACCTTGAAAAATATACCTCCAAAGAATTTATTTCTCAGGAAAAAAGGTTTATTAAACGTTTTTCCCCAGGAATAAAAATAAATAACTCGCGGTACGGTGGAACGCAAAGCAATAAACAAAGAAACTAGCTAGCAAGCCGGAATACACCGAGACGCACTCTGATGTCTACAAAACATGGCGGACACACCAGCGATCGGCTTCCCTTTCTGGGGCCGATGTCATCTCCATATATTATAACCTCCGTGGAGAGATTTCATTGCTTCTGGAGCGTTCTTAATAATTTTTTTCGGGGAAGTTGAAAGAACATCCCAAACTTCCTCTCGTTTTCGCTGCGCGAGTACTGTGTTTTGGTGACAACAAATGTGCTCCAGAAACAAATTTACTATTATTATTAGTGTTAATATTAATAATTAATTATTATTATTTTTGTTGAAATAATGTTACTTTTACATTAAAAGTTGTTTTGAAAGAGCGGGCTCAGTAGTCAGTGACTAATAATCACTGGTGAAATTATTAGTGAAAGATAGTCACTGCTTAATGATACATCACAGCTTTGCCCTTCATCCCCACTATTTAACCTTATCATAAAAGTTTTGGAATTCCCTGCAACAAAAATAATAAAGGTAGTTAGGTAATCGGTAGAGGTAAAAATGAAATTATTTATTATGAATGATGAAAAGGAAATTATGAATTATACATTGGGGCCGGAAACAAACAAAACTCACAAAAAATGTTCAAAAAGCTCTCCATTTGCTAACAAACAAGCATTAACTCTCTTGAGAAAATTTGCTGCAACCCGATGTAAAGTTTGTTCACTGCGTGAGCACTGTAATTCGGCGACTGCATTTCCGATTAAACACACCTCCTTTCTCACGATAGCAGTTCACTACCCGAAATATGGTACTCTTGTTCGGAATAGACTCAGATGAAAATTTTTCTCTAAAAGCTGCCCGGCACTCTTTGAAAGACTGCGTTCGGAAATACTCCTCCACCACAAAACTGCGTTGCTCTACGTTGAGGCGCATCGAAAATTAACTGTGAAAGAAGAAAACTATGAATGAAGACGCGGCCTTTGTTTTGAGCTGGTATGACCCACACCACAGGAAGGGGGTGAGTGAAACGAAGGGGGTGGTGGTGAATAGAGTATCGCTGATATGCAGGCGAAGGAGCTGCCCCAGAAGCAATGTTGCAAAACTTTCACTTTTCTTAAATATATATAGTGACGTTCGTGGCCTGGCCACAAACCCTCAGCACCCACGCAACATCGGCGGTGACGGAATGTACGTGAGAACACCGGAAAAGCAGCCAGAGATGGAAAAAGGCGCTACCTGTCGGTTGCGGCCAGAAGCGGCGGCGGGGTACTCTCGACGTAGGGGCGGCACGCCTGGGGTGTACTATGACGTCAGAGCCGCATTTATACAGCGGAGCGGCGAAGAGTTGCCTTCTTGAATCAGACGGCGACGTGAGAGGTAGCTTCCGTAGTCAAGACGTGGGGTCGTGAATAATACCACGAGCAGTAGTGGAGGAGACCGTTATAGTATTGAGGCGGCGAAAGCAGCAAAGTGAAATTGTAACGAGGCTGCATAAATAAAAGATAACGTTGACTGTGAGGACGTGAGCTGAAATAAGTGAGAATTGAGTGGAGTAGTAAACGTGACTGTGAACCGTATTAGATAATCAACGCGCTGGTGGAGCGACTCGTTAACACACGCGAGAGACTGAGAAATACGCGTGCGCGTGACTGAATCTGGCGGCGAGAGCTAAAGAAGATTATTCCGGATCTGGCGGCGAGAGCTAAAGAAGATTATTCTGGATCTGGCGGCGAGAGCGATAGAAGATTGGTTCGGCAATTTGGTAGCGTGCTACGGAGACGGCTTCCTAAGACATTTGGGAAACGCAAGCGGCGGCGCGGCTGGAGTTGAGCAGCGACCTCGACGACACGACGGCGGTGCGTAACCCGGGGGCTTGGGCAGCTGCAAAGGTAATCCGCATTTGAATAAAACCAAAGTGGGGAAACCGGAATTTGGACGGGAGTGATAGCGAAAGATAAGAACATTAAACTTTGCAAGATCGCCTTAGATTTGATTCACGGCGAAGTAAACTAACCTTGTACGACGGTAATGCATTCAATTGCATTCGATTTAGAAATTGTGTAAATATTTGATTAGAGTTCCTCATTTTATTGTGTGTAAAATTATTAACGAGGAAAATTATGAATGTAGAATAGCGATAAGATCCCAGATAACGTGTAATGGTAATCAATCCCAGGAGTGTTGGAAAGTTCAATTTCACTTAATTTATAATCTAGCAAAAATCCGTGCAGGGGTGCTAGGAGGTAATTAGTCACAATATAACGAGCAAATCATTAAGTAAAGATTTTTTTGTGTTGTAAATTATTTTGATTTGATTTTCAACTTGAGGGTCAAGTGGTAAAGAGTCTCTTGTGCCATATTTCAGAATATATCAGTGTTTTATCTAATTTTGTGTCTGGGTGTGCTACTTTCTCATACCCCAAAAGATCCTGCCCGCTGAGATTCTTCAAAGCTCGAAAGAGCATTCTACAAGGCGAACCCCGAAGTGGGGGCGTTAGAATATATATATATATATATATATATATATATATATATATATATATATATATATATATATATATATTGTAACCGCTCATAAGTCGGTCACATTGTTTAAATAGCACGCGACAATGTTAAACTACGACCAAAGCTGACCATAGTACCGCTGAACTACAAGGGGGTGCGCCAGCGAGAAAGGATATTCTGTATCAGATTCTGAGTAAAAGTTCTGAACGCACTCACGTAGTAGAAATCAACATCCAATCAGGAATCGCCTTGAAGAATTTATGACGGCGCGATCAGCACCGCAGGGAAAAACGTTCTTTCTGCTGTGAACCTTCGGATGGAACGGACCTGTACTGTCTTGCGCTATATTTCGCACGGACATTCCAAGTATTTTTCTTTTCTGCTGTGAACCTTCGGACGGAACGGACCTGTACTGTCTTGCGTTATATTTCGCACGGACATTCCAAGTATTTTTTCTTTTCTGCTGTGAACCTTCGGACGGAACGGACCTGTACTGTCTTGCGTTATATTTCGCTTGGACATTCATATTCGTTGGAGACTGCCGTCGAGCTGTGTTACTTCGCGAGGTCGGCGTGCAACAAATCGACGAGGGACGGTTTTTCACGACGCAAGAGGCTAATTCGACCTTGGACGCAACGGACCATCGCCGTCTTCTGGAGTGGCAGGAACGTGTCATCGCGGCGACGTCGTGAGTCAAAAAGACCAGATTTTAAAACTTCGACAAAATCCCTTTTAAAAGAACAGTTGAGAGGAGGGGAAATCACGCATAATAATTTATAGAATTCACCTCACGCCCAGACAGAGATAGTCAGGCATTTAAATTATCGGCTATTAAGCGTAACTTTTCAGTATTTTTCCATCGTAACGAGAATTCAGATAAATTGTTCATGCAAAAAGGTGTAAAATTTATTATTTTAATTCTTTTGTTTAACTACTATATTTGTTCTTCTAATGAATATTCTTTTCTGCAATTCATGATTTAAATTGTTTGTAATTAAATAGTAAAAAGGTTAATAAGTTGCGTGACAGTAAAACCGCTTATTAAAGGGATCTCATTCATTGTACCAGTTTATTTAAAATGTATATGCAAAGTGTATATTGCACATGTAAATTTTCTTTCAGCAGTGTATGTGATTTGATGTTTTTTTTGTGAATTGTATAAAGGTATTTCATTGTGTTTGTGTAAAAGTGAAAGATTATATTGGGTCATTCAAAGTATTTTACAAATAGAAAAGGTACAACTGCAGTTGATCAATATTTAGGAAATTGCTGAACACTACAGCAAGTAATATGAATTTCTAGGTAATGTGTAAATTCTTAATGAAATTGTATCAGAAGATTTGGTAGAATATATCAAAACTTTGTTAAAGTTAAAAGTTAACTTGCCTGTATTTATTTTAATATTCAAAAGGAGGATAAAAGACGAACCCACTCCTGTAGGACGATCAGGACATAAGAAAATCTTCCTAAATTTTGATGTGACATTGATTTACCAGGTCAAAGGTCAAGTAGTAACATTAAGTTATTAGAGTGATCCGCTCATTTGTATCCCATAGAAGGGAGCGGTCACATATTTGGTGAATACGCGAGGTTCGAAATTGATATAACCTCGTCATATAGTAATCCTAAAATAAGTGAAAGGTTACAATATATTTATATATATATATATATATATATATATATATATATATATATATATATATATATATATATAGAGAGAGAGAGAGAGAGAGAGAGAGATACCAAAATGACGAACCATTTTGATTATGGAAATGTCATTTTATATGACATAGAGTATGGAGAAGTCAATAGACGATCGCGAAGGGGTCGCTATGTGACAAATAAACAACCGGCGTTAAGGATCATTTTCGTTAGATTGAAATGACAGAGCAGAGGCGGAATAAGTATTGTTTTGGGAGACAAAAAAAGATATAGGTTTCGGATGCTTCCAAAATTTTTGAAAAGAACATTCATTCGCTAGAGTAATGCGGTGCTGAGCGGGACGGCTCGTGATGTATTTTACTAGATCGAGGAAAGACTGTAATTGACAGTTGTTTAAATTAACTATCGTTTTTATATTAGGATAGAGCGTTCTTGTAGGCAGCAAAATACGTGTCTAGGCGTCCACCCGAGACGCAAGTGAGGGAAGTCACGGATTATAATAATATCGCCGGGAGAATTTGGAACCAGATCACGGACATTAGGCAAGGGCTTTATCCAGAAGCAAGATTCTGCTGCGTCGACGGAGAAGCTTCTATGGGGCGCCATCGAACGAAGACGTGGAGAGCGCGTAAAGACCCATGAATGTATTACAATAATTACAAGGTTTATAATTATTTGTAATACAGAGAAAACTGGTCATGACCAAAGAACGATTCATATTTGATTATAATAATAAATTCTAATTTGTTAAGTTTAAAGAAGGCTGATTATCATTGTTCGTTACGTGCAATCCAGCATTTTAATAAGATTTTCAGATTCCTCGCCACTCCGTATGGATGGCTGATTGAATAATTGGTTGCAGAGTAAGTAGCAACAATTATGGAATTCAAGCCCCAATTAACTGAGCTAGCCCAACATAATTTTGTAAGGAGGGATATTAAATTACGTAGGAATTCATTAGGTTTCAAGTGTAACCTTTTCCTGGCGCCCAAATTGCATTTATCAGTAATAATTGTTTTAAAATGGCACCAGTCAACGTCGGGCATATATATATATATATATATATATATATATATATATATATATATATATATATATATATATATA
>BLKR01011358.1:0-34134 GCA_011170035.1 Teleogryllus occipitalis
CCGATACTTGGCGTTCTAGATAGAACACATTTCTGTAACGGTCGACCTAGTGAAACGTCATATAAAACAACTATTTTCTAGTTTAATAAATTATAATGCATACCTGACTTTGGGCCGATAGCTTGTGATATATTTCAGACTCTTCCGAGCTACTTGCGGTAGCCGGATTGGCCATAATATTTTACCGAATGCCGTTGTATCTACTGCGAACACACCCTATTGCGATGTCTGGTGATGTTTGGCACTGTTGCTGGGATTTGGGTTTCGTTGGCGATTGTTTCAATAACGTGGTTTTGTTGACATTGTCGTAGATTCATGGTTTCCCAGATACAGCACTTTTCTTCCTCGATCGTGTTGCAAGTGAAGTTCGTTCTAGTGTTTCATCATACAAAACTATTTTCTAATTTAAGTATTTATAATGCATACCTGATTCTTCGGTCGGTAGTTTCGGATGTGTCTCCGAAGCGTGCGTGCAAATTGAGGTCGCCGGGATTGCGGAGGTTTTGCATCGCTAGCGCCTGCGGCCCGTGCCAGATCACGCGCGTGCGTTGCCTGGTGATGCGTTGGTGTTGTTGGTTTGATTGATTGATTTTTTCGTGTTTCCGGGCGCGTCAACTGCTTTGGTCATTAGTCTCGTTTGTGTAGTGCATGTTTTTTTCTCGGGAGATGGCTGTGAACTTTCCCCGCTGGATGACGAGATCCGGCGCCGACCTACCGTCAGCTAGTGGGGTTTCCCCCTAACCAGGACACTCCCACCTGCGGGGCACCGCCCCTGCCGGGACAAGCTCTAAGCTCCCGACCGGTCTCCCGGGATATGTAGTAGTGTAGTGCATGTTAAAGTAAGTGTGTGTAAGGGGAGAGGATAGGATAAGGAAGAGGAAGGACAGATCGCGCACGGTCCGTGGCCCGTTTGTTAGGGTACTGCTCCGGCATTCGCCTGGTGTTGATCGGAGAAACCACGGAAAACTACCGATCAGAGCCGCTAGAAGTCTCCTCCAGACAGCTGCTGAAAAGCTAATATCGAAAATCTTGCCGCCGTCAGGACTCGAACCCAGTACCTCCAGGTCAGAGGCGCTGCAGTGACATCAGTGAATGCACTGAGCTACCGCTCCGGGTGTGTTGTTGGTGGGATTTGTGGTTCATTGGGGATTGTTTCAATAACGTCGGTCTGAAGTCATTGTCGTGGATCCTTTACGTCCTAATAACAGCACGTTCCTTCCATGACCCAATTACAGGCGGAGTTATTTCTAATGAAACGCCATTCAGATATTCTCCAATTCCGTAAATTATAATGCGTACCTAACATTTGCGGCACGCGGCAGTCGCTTGCGACATTTTCCTGACACCACCGGTCTCCCGGCATGTGTGGTAGTGCAGTGCATGTTGGTGTGAAGTGTGTGTGTGTGTGTGTGTGTGTGTGTGTAAGAGGTGAGGATAGGACAAGGAAGAGAAACGAAAGATCGCGCGCGGTCCGTTGGTTAGGTACTGCTTCAGCATTCGCCTGGGGTTAATTGGAGAAACCACGGAAAACTATTGATCAGAGCAGCCGACCTCTAGAATCCTCCTCCAGACAGCGACTGAATTCGACCGAGCTCACAAGCTAGTGTCGAAAATCCAGCCACCGTCTTGACTCGAACCTAGGACCTTCCGGTCAGAGGCTCTGCAGTGACATCAGTTGATACACTGAAGCACTTAACTAATGACCATTGCAGTTGACGCGTCTCAAAACATCAGTCAATCAATCAAATCAATTGCACCTTTTTTGAGAGTCCATTCCTGAAACGAGATTGCCGACGCTACCTAATATGTAATAATTGCATATGTATGGGAAGGAAATGTTTCTATATACTCTTAGATAAAAAAACAAAGGACTAACTGCGCGAGTGGAGCTGCGCCGGAGCGGGCACTCGTCACCCAGGCAGGCAGCTGGGATCAGCGGCGCGACGCGGGGCGTGGCTCGGCGGGGGCGAGCAGGGGCGTTGATGGGCGGGGGCGGGGACGGTGAGCGGAAAAGGAGCGACAGGCGCGGTTCTGCTTATCTGCGGGCGCGACGGAGCGGGAACAATGCGCTTCCGCTGCGCAGCCACCCCCTCCCCCCTCCCCCCTCTCCATCGACTCTCGAGAGGGCGCGGTGGGGCTGGAGAGGTCGGGGGGGGGGGCGAATCGGCTGTGGCTGGGTGAGCGCGGAGCTGGAGGCGCAGATGGGACGAGGAATTTCGAAAGAGAGCGCCACTGCATCGATCGACGCGTTGGAACAGACGTCGTCGTTGTCGTCGACGTCAGCGGACGCGGAGTGGAGCGACGTGGCGCGGCGGACGAGTGGACGCGCAACACGCGGGCGACAAGTTGAAACAAGCGGCGTTGTCAATTGGGCCAGGGACTTGCAACTCTCCATCAAATCCCGGGACAAAGCTGGAGGGTGCTACCGAGAGCTGTGGCTCTGTGCATCAGCTGATGTCACTGCAGCGCCTGTGAACGCGAGGTCCTAGGTTCGAGATCCGACAGCGGCAGGATTTGCGACACCAGCTAGGTCGAATTCAGTCGCTGTCTGGAGGAGAACTCTAGCGACCGGCTGCTTTGACCGGCAGTTTTCCGTGGCTTCTCCGATCAACACCAGGGGAATGCCGGAGCAGTTCCCTAACAATCGGACCATGGACCGCGCGCGATCTTTCCTTTCTCTTCTTTGTCCTATCCTCACTCCTTACACACACACTTACATTAACTTGTACTACACTACCACACACGCCGGGAGACCGGTCTGGGACTTGGAACTTGTCGTGGCTGGGGCGGTTCCCCGTTGGATACCTCTTTGGGGAAAATCCCGTTAGCCGACGGTAGGTTGGTGCCGGATTTGACCATCCAGCAGGGGAAAACCACCGTCATCTCCCGAGCAAAAACACGTACTTCGCTTACGGGAGTACTGCCCGTAGTAGTTGACGTGCTCGGAATCACTAATAATTGATTG
Organism: Teleogryllus occipitalis; assembly: GCA_011170035.1. NCBI lineage: Eukaryota > Metazoa > Arthropoda > Insecta > Orthoptera > Gryllidae > Teleogryllus > Teleogryllus occipitalis. Next base: position 2,966 of record BLKR01011358.1, read on the forward strand.
ATCAATCTGGAGGGTGCTACTATAGGTAGCGCTGGTGTTGCCGGGTACATCATCAGGTTAAGCTCGCCAACTTCCGAACATAAAAATTGGCTAATTTGTGAGAAATACGAAAAGTGTCTTCTGAATGTCCAATTATTCGTAATATATACGTATAAATAACCGCTTGAGAAAGCGCGAACATCGAACCAATTTTTGGTAACATTACGCGCCTGCTTGCGTCTTGCGAACCCACACAGCAGCCACTTACGTTTTAAGTATCGTTTGTAGCTGTTCGTATTGTAGTTCCTGTAAGAAGGTGATTTGGGTGAGCACGCCACTGTAATGGTCTCTACCACGTTAGTTGATTAGTTAATATAATTAATTAAATAATTATAATTCATCTTCATACACAAACTGATGTTAATTATTTAACTAAATATTTTAATTATATATCTAAATATATCTTCTATGTAAAGATTCCTTTTAGCGAGCGGAGAGAACATATGTCTTCAAGTCTCAGCCTGATCTTACTCTCGGTGCTCCATCTCGACCAGAACTATTCTCTCCCTCATCAATCCAACAGCTGCGGTCTAGAGTTAATTTCACCTAATGAGACTCCACTACATCAGTACGATCCACGGCAGCATCTTCGTCCAAAAGATCATATATATCTCTCTCTATTGTAGATTGGTGCTCCAATACACATTTGTTATTAAAACTGGCGTGGGTTATCCATTTGCTTTTTCTAGGCGAAATTGATCATACCCCTATGTTTATTTCCCAAAACTGCCGTGAAAATAAAAAAGAAGTGTAGATGCTTGCTTAGAATGACGCATTAGCCATATGTGAACTAGGGGGATGGTCCTTAGAGATAAGTAGTCCATCGACCATCTCGTAATATATACGAAAGGGGATATCGCTGTGAAGGAAAGATGCCGTGTTCCTCTGGTACTTGTACGTTGTGTGAAAAACTCAACCTAGACACGTGAGATTTTTTGAAAAACAAATGGGTAAAACACGTGTGTAATACGCTGTATGTAGGATGGTGATTCAAAACGTCGTATATGTTTATGTATTTGGATAAAGTTAATTTTGCAAAAAGATCGCTGTTATTGCTGAAATCAATTATTTGTGTCCAGTTTCGACGATAATCTTTTTTTTCGGCTGTGATTGACATAAAACAATCTTTTGAGTTGAGCCAGTAAAAGAATTTCAACGCAATTTGCACTAAAATATAAATACGGTTGATCTTGACTTACTTCTTCCGCGTATCTACTATTAAAATTGTCTAGTTAAATACCGACATTCCAGACGTGATCCATTTATGCATATGTTTTAGCTGTTGGTCAACAAATTTCTCACATCCGAAGCCACCTGTCGGAGGAAACAGGGAAACAAGCTCCCAGAACAACCGATCTCACGCGTCAGTGTTTATTGATCAGCTTTACAGATTATCTGGTATCGAATTTCTGCCAAATCGGGTCTGACAGGACTGGAATGTAATACGACTACCTGCCCTCCTCGAAGTCTTTCTAGCCAGAGTTGGGGGTGTACCCTCGGACCCAGACGCCCTGTACTGATGATGTCAGACATGTAAACGTACTCGTACTTGTAATTATCGTGTCATGTACATCAGAGAGGATACTATGTGGTCTGATTGACCTCATTAGTAAAGATGATTATGCACTTCAACTTCTTGTTCTTAAAATATAGAAAATGACGAAATATCTATGAAGCACAGAGGTCCTTGATTAACTATTCAGCTGAAAAAATAAATAAGTAAGTAAATAACTAAATAAGTAAAGCTAGTTATGCCTGTTACATAAAAGAAAAAGAGGACCAGTGACAAAAGAGACTTTATTGTAAGATGGAAGCCTTAGCCTTAAACTTAAAGATTTTGGGGTGTTCGGCCACAGAGAGTTACCCACTGCTGACACTGTTCTCTACGGAAAAGAGTTAAATCCACGGAGGTCTTAAAGAGACAAACCCAAGTAATATCAACATCGTAAATGTTGTATTTCTTCTTGTTAAATGAGAATTGTAACTAACAATGTCTCACACGTGTGAACTAGTATGTTATTTCATTCTTAACACGGGATGTGAACAATTAATTCCGTTTTCCACAAATTCCGAAAATTCCTTTCAAGTTCCGTAGGGATGAAATGAAGAGGCATTTGTACCTAATCAATTCTCCTCGCAGTTAAAAGAAAAAAAATCCGCATTAGAAAATACGAAGGTGCAGTGTGTTTACACTTCTTTGGTTATAGTTCACGGAATGGTTTGCAGCAATTTTATTGTTCTATATTTGTCGGTCTTGTGGACCAAGGGTGAAGGGTAACCCAAGGTTTGAATTCCAGTTTTGTTGGTGCAGCGTAGTACAATATTGGTCTCCTCTACCTTCCTCATCCTTCAAAATCCTCCAGCATGGTAAAAAGATTGCCAACACCTTTTTTATCAAGTGTAACAAATATATTTTAAAATGAAACTTACAAATAAAAATTTGACCCCTTTTATGACATTGCTGTTAACAAAAGACTTCAATGCAGAGAGCAGATCTGTTACAAGTATTGTGATCACTCTCAGAGATTATTATAAGAGGAGTGAATGAATTATTTAATATCTCATTAAAAAATTAAATTGATATGCAAATAAGTACCTACAATATTCCTGGCAAACGAATGATAATGTTGCCCAAAGCATTTGGCATTCTGAGTCAATTGATCAATCATTATTGTTACAAGAGACGAATGCAAAAAAAATTGCCTGCTGTATATCTTCTAAAATCATGTCTTCCGGCAAATTCGCTCATTGTAAAAGTCCCTGATTATCATTCAATTTGTTTTATATTCAAAATAAATTATGATTGTTTTTTTGAAATCGCAACATATCAAATGAATGAGTGAGTTCGAATTGATAATTGAGTGTCCCATCCAGGAATCGCGTTTAGTGAGTACAGGTTGCCCTTCAGTTTCTTCAATTAATTAAGCAGCCTGTTTTTATAAAGAATTGTTGAACATGTCAACTATTCTCGAAGTCCGCGGAATTTTAAGTATACCGAGAGTTTCAAAAATAAAAATAAAATTGTGGCGCAGAGTTTTCTATTTTTTTGTAAATTGGTTGCCAAAAAGTATGCTAAAGCAAAGAATTAAGCATACAAGAATATTGTTCTTGCGTGCTGTGTGAATCGAAAGAGCAATCCTTTTAAATCTATGAGAAAAACTTGGTAAAATGAAATATCCGATTTAAATCGATTTTCCACCCACAATCATTCGTGGTGCATTTTCGAGATATAAATCTAAAGAGAATGAATTGTGACCTCCCTTCGTTGAACGACGTGTTCCAATGCACATTGCTTTAGTATCGCATCACTCTGGTTCCAAATTGCGATTCCAATACTTCGGTTAAAACTTTTTTCTTTTGTGTGTACCACTCCGAGAGAGAGAGAGAAAGAAAAACTTTTCTTCCTTTGAATTCGTACGCCATTTGTCTTGACAAGCGGTGATTAAAATCCGGTCGCCCATTAAGTGAGTTTCAAATATTTCATATATATGCCGCGCAGTATTGGACGCGAATTCAGAATGTATTTTAAAGATATCTTTTGTTCGTGAACGAAACAATGATACGTTTATACGGTGCTACGAAGTAGAGCGAGAAGTGAATCACCCTTTCGCCTTTTTTTCAGCAATGCAATAGTCTGCTCGGCTAACCTTCCAATCGGTCAAAGAAAGTGGAATTTTATCTGCAGCGCGCACTCAAATAGTGATAACAGATATATGTGCTTTAAAATTTTTGAATTAGGTTTTGCCCTTTTAGATTGAATTGTTTCTTGATTACAAATTGCATCTGGAAACACATACACACCAAAGAGTCGAGAACAAACTCTCCAAAAATTACGTGCTTGTGGTCATACTGTTTAAATCTCAAAGAAGTGTTGTTTTCGTATGTTTATTAGTTGATGTGAGTATGTGTTAACTTTTCCTTTTTTGTGTTACGATCATGTTAGTTTTTTGTTTCTTTGTTTAAGCTTGCGTTACTGAAAGGTTTTTTCTTTGTCCCAAAAATTGCGGAAAACATAAATTGATGTGATTAATTTAAAGGACCAATCAATTTCGGAGATCAGTGTAAGAGACCAATTTAATCTAATACGTAATTTTTTTCATTTCTATTTTGTAATAAATTCATTTATATGATTATTCATTCTTACTGCACCTAACATGGATCCCAGAAGTAGCAACTTAGCAGTTTATTGTCTGCTTTACTTAAACCCTTTTCTTTTTCTACCTAAACTATCTCTTACACGGCTGACTGCCATATAATGCTCTAGAATCTGTTATGAACTTGTACTTTTTATTAGGACTTCTCTTTCTTTCTTAATGTTCTCTCAATTGATCCGCAATGTGTATGATTCAATCAATATTTTGTTTACTCTTTCAACGAAGACAATAAAAATCTAGAAATTAAACTTATTTGCTTTTTATATTTTACTCGTATAATACTTTATGCTTATACTTGGGGTGTTCTAACGTGGCGGCTATGGGTAGTATCTCCAAGATGGAATTCAGCACGACTTTTTGAGTCATTCTCAGTCCTGATGTTAGAGTCGCTTAATCTGCAGCACTGCTTGATGCAGTCGCGATCATGCGACATCTTGCGGCAGGACCAAGAAAGACGCAACACTCGTGCTGAATTCCATCTTGGAGATACTACCCATTTTGAGTTATTTATTTTGTTAAAATGTAGTCGTTTGTTTCTATTAAGGTCATTTACTAATACGTAACATACATATTCAGAATGTAGATGTGTATTTAAGGTGACGGACTGTTTAGTCATTTCTTGTTCAGTTTAGAGAAAGGTATATGAAAATCTCCGAACCAAATTAGCAGAATCCAAAATAATATTCACAAATTGCATGAAATGAGGTGCAGTGATTGATTCTGTTGGATGTAACAAGAGAACGAGCTTTGTAAAATAGAAAATTCTTTACAAAATATATCTCCAAACAATATTGGGTTCATAGGAATATTGGGTTCATTGGAATGAAAGGCGTTTTTTTAAAAATATTTACGCTATCTAATAGTTGTGTCACTCAGTTCCCTGGTATTATCCATGTTTTTCTCCCCAAAGAGGTGGACACCTCTACTTTTCCTTGAAACTCTCCACAATGTGTGCTGTTTAGCTGGCACGACAATACGGTAAAACTCGCGTTCGACGAAAATATCATTGAATGTGAAAATATTCGTATTATTAATACATTTCAATATCCTAATTATAATTGGATCGACCCATGGGGTACCGGAATTCAAAACTAGATCAATTCATGAGAACCTTGACGTGGGGAAAAGTTCGTGGCAGGTTTTGACGGGGTTCTCCCGTTTATCCCATCTATCTTCCCACCATTGCTCTACGTCATTCTTATCGTATCTTCATGTCACGTATCATTCACATCACGTATACATCTAATGTATGGTAATAATTCCAAGGCACTAGCATCACAATAAAAAAATATATTTTAATTTGCCTGTGACATCCCTGATGAGCATAATCCCACAGAGCAGACCGTGAGTATAATTTGTTCATTTGCAAATATTTTCACATGTAATATTCCTGACTAATCTTGAACTGTACTTAAGACTACACAATTTTTTTCTCACTCTTGACATGGCGGGTCACTCTCACTAACATTGACATTGTTTTTACATTGTGCACTGTAGTATCTGATTAGATGTTTATCGACTGTTGCCTTTCTTTGGCTATTCGCGAACATGTCATTTCTTGAAACTGTAATAAATATATCCATATATTTGTTTTTATAATTAATAAGTTTGTAAAGGAACACGTTATATTTGACGCAGTTAGGTCTTTTGGCGAAAGCGTTTTAAAGTAATTTAATATACCTTAAATGGTTTCGTGGATTTTTAGAGAGAACGATTTTAAATTTATAGGGAACGATTTTAAATATATATTAAAACTTAGTATAATGTTGCATATAAATAAAGTAATTAATCGTTAAATCCCTTCTCAAATACTATCTGTCAAAGAGTAAGCTTTCCAGGGAAATTTGAAGCACGCTTTCTGAAATTAATCGAAAGATTAGTTTCTCGACGAATGCACCAACAGCTAAAATCGGATCAGACTTTTTCTGCGAAATTCAGACGCTTAACCTCTCCTCCGCAGGAAATACCCTTCCGAGAACCCAGGCGACGAGGGACCGAACCGTTTCGAACCCCACAAAAGCCCTGACGCATCGTTCTACGTACCAGCTACATGTGTTATTCGAAGCGGAGGCGGTGGATAGGATTGCAAGCGCTCTTTGCGCTTGGTCCCTCTGGAAGAGGCGACCGACTTTAAATCAGACTCAGAGACTCAGCAGTGGCTCTAACCCGCAGGTCCCAGTGTTTGAGTCCAGGTAATGGTGGATTTTCGATGCTGCATAGCTAGGCCGAATTCATCTGTTGTCTGAGAATAATTCGTGCGACCGACTACTCTGATCAGTCATTTTCCGTGGTTTCTCCGATCAACACCAGGCGAATGCTGGAGCAGTACCCTAACAAACGGACCACGGACCGCGCGCGATCTTTCCTTCTTCTTTCTTGTCCTATCCTCACCCCCATACGTACATACACAGGCATGCAATACATTACCACACATGTCACAAAACCGGTAGGGAGCTCAGAGCTTGTCCCGATTGGATTGGTGCTTTCTAGAAGGGAGGTAACTGCCAGGGCAATCCCGTAAACCTCTTAATAACACCTTTCTGTAGGGGGAGAACACCACCATTACCGTTTCCATTTCCGTAAACATTCCGTATACTAACGAGACTAACGGCCATGGAAGTTGAGACTCCCACAAACACGAAGTAGCCAACCAATCGGTCAATCTATCAAGTCAATCAATCAATTGAAGATGCGCCTAGAGGCCCAAGGAGGCGGCGCAGCGTCAGCGGCATTAGTTTGTCAGGTCCAGACTTACAGACTAGGACGAGGCGTACCCCAAGGACTCTTGGGCACAACGAAATTGAAATATATATATATATATATATATATATATATATATATATATATATATATATATATATATTATTCATAACTTCCTTGTGGGCATTTCGATTTTTTTGGATTGTCAGGATTTATTACGTGAGAAAGTGTGTTCACATAGCTCTTTACCCTCAAAGGCTTCGATGCATTAATATTATTCGTAAAATTTGGAGGGCCTCTGCGCAGAGGAGTCGCCGGGGTGGCGAGGGTGGGCGGATTGAAGCGGCGCGGAGTGGAGCGGTGAGAACGTAGCGTCGGTGCGGGGGCGGCGGCTGCACAGCGGCTCCGGCAGCGTTGATCTTTCCCTGGAGACGCCGCCGCCGCCGCCACCGCCATCGTCGCCGCCGCCACCGCCTCCGCCACAGTCGCCGCCGCCGCCGCCGCCGCCGCCGCCACCGCCGCCGCCACCGCCACCGCCACCATCGCCGCCGCCGCCACCGCCATCGTCGCCGCCGCCGCCACCGCCGCCGCCACCGCCACCGCCACCGCCACCGCCACCATCGCCGCCGCCGCCACCACCTCCGCCACAGTCGCCGCCGCGGCCGCCGCCGCCGCCGCCGCCGCCACCGCTGCCACCGCCACTGCCGCCGCCGCCACAACCCGCCACCGCCGCCACTGCCACCGCCACCGCCACCGCCACCTCCACCGCCACCGCCACCGCCACCGCCACCGCCACCGCCACCGCCATCGCCACCGCCACCGCTGCTGCCGCCGTCGCCGCTGCCGCCACCGTGCCTGCCCGAGTGGTGCTTCCCACGCCGCTCCCAGAGCCCGAGGCGCTATCTCACCCCGATCGCAGGGCCCCGGCGTGGGCGGGCGCGGGGGCGAGGGACTGCGGCAGCAGGCGGCCACCCGGCGGGCGCCGGGCCGGGCCCCTCGGGCTAATCGCGCGGGGCGCGTGTTTAGTATCGGCGCGAGCGGCTTTTAAACACGCTCTCGCGCGGGGGTGGTTGGAACGGGGGCGGGCGGAGCGGGTGCTTCAGCTCCTGCTACGGCTGCTTCTGTGGTTTCGCTGCCGCGCCAAGCCGCTTTCGTGCTTACGGGGTACCCCGCAGCCTCGTACCAGTGCGTCTGCTTGCTTGGCGCCACCCTGGGTGTTATTCCTCTGTTGCTCCGCCAATCCGTTGTACCATTGCCTCGTCACCAATGTCCGGTGAGTCAGCATCCCGCCCCCCTTCCTCGCATGGTCACCTCGACACGCCGTCGACTCGACACGCCGTCGACCTGACATCGTATCGCCGCGACATCCCGTCGACTCGACACACCGTCGACCTGACATCGTATCGCCCCGACATCCCGTCGTCCCGACATCCCGTCGCCCTGACATCCCGTCGCCCCGACATCCCGTTGCCCCGACATCCCGTCGCCCCGACATCCCGTCGCCCCGACATCCCGTCGCCCCGACATCCCGTCGCCCCGACATCCCGTCGCCCCGACATCACGTCGCTCCGACATCACGTCGCTCCGACATTCCGTCGTCCCGACATCCCATTGTCCCAATATTCCGTCTCCTCGACATCCCGTGTCCCCGACATCCCGTCACCCCGATATCACGTCGCCCCGACTTCCCGTCGTCCTGACATCCCGTCGCCCCGACTTCCCATCGCCCCGACATCCCGTCGCCCCGACATCCCGTCGCCCCAACATCCCGTCGCTCCGACATTCCGTCGTCTCGACATCCCGTGGTTCGACATCCTGTCGCTTCGTCATCCCGTCGCCCCGACATCCCGTCGCCCGACATCCCGTCGCCCTGACATCACGTCGCTCCGACATACCGTCGTCCCAACATCCCATTGTCCCAATATTCCGTCCCCTCGACATCCCGTGTCCCCGACATCCCGTCACCCCGATATCACGTCGCCCCGACTTCCCGTCGTCCTGACATCCCGTCGCCCCGACTTCCCATCGCCCCGACATCCCGTCGCCCCGACATTCCGTCGCCCCAACATCCCGTCGCTCCGACATTCCGTCGTCTCGACATCCCGTGGTTCGACATCCTGTCGCTTCGTCATCCCGTCGCCCCGACATCCCGTCGCCCCGACATCCCGTCGCCCCAACATCCCGTCGCCCCGACATCCCGTCGCTCCGACATTCCGTCGTCTCGACATCCCGTGGTTCGACATCCTGTCGCTTCGTCATCCCGTCGCCCCGACACCACGTCGCCCGACATCACGTATGTGATTTGTCCAAGAAGCTAACTTTTTCCCTAAAAATTAAAGAGGAACGTATCATAATATACTATTTTGCTCTTTTCCAGTAAAATTTCTGGTGTTGGATTCAATCCATAGACTGAGGTTTGTCGACCCCTGTGCCTGAGATGTTTGTGTACGGCTCCCCAAGGAGGGACGATGCTCTGCGACCCGTGTGTTGATGGGAGGTTTTAAGTGCACCCTTCGTCGTTTCGGCTCTTGTAGCAGACGGCGGCGCCGCACTCGCTAGAGTTGCCAACTTTCCGATTTCTTAAGAAAATATCTTGCAACAATTCAAAAACAGTTGATTAGTGCGTAATAATCACATACATCTTATTGAAATTTATTTAGCACATGTACGTAGAATTATTTTACAGACAAAATCACATTTGTTGTTTTGCAGAATAGAATTCCACGCGAGATATTCATAATACGATATTTTATTTATTATGTATTGGGCATCATACTGTACTACGAGTTCTTAAATTGTATTCGGATTTTTCAGTTCTGTGGTGTCTATCAATGATGTTTTAACTGAATTTTTATTTTGAAAGAAGAATTTAGTATACCGTTGAATATTGGGTTTGCCATCCATTTGGAAGAGCTTTTACGGTCGACACTGATTAATAAAAAAAGAGAAGCGATTCATTTTTCAGTTCACATTTCGAAACAAAATCCTTCAATAAACGTTTTGTTTGGAAGTATTAAAATTAAATTTGCAAATTATACATGTTTCTTTATATTTCTAAATATGGTTATCTTTTCGTTTTGGTATAACTACTCTTAACGTAACTATTCTTTTAACATCACGCCTAAAAGGTTTAACGTTGTCAATTCTTCAATATTAAATAAAACGTTGCTAAATGGCAACTGTTATCTGTTATCTGTTATACTAAATAATACGCAACAGAAATTACCAAATTCAATAATTGCTTCTACGAGAATAAAAATCAACATTCAATTTAAATATATTACTTAAACATTTGAGTAGTTGTTAATAAACACATATTTTGAAAACAAATCTATACATCTCGGTCGAAAATAATGGTTTGAAGGCTCGCTTTTCATAAACCTATAGTCATTTTTCGCTTTGCATTGGTAAATCGTTTTCCTCTTAATATCTTTCAACTCATAGAAACGCCTCGGCCTCGATATGGAAATAAATATAGCTGCACCCGCAGACTTTTATTAGGATGTCCAAAGATAAACACTTACATGAAGGGCAGCCCCCACCCCAAAGAAGGGGAACCAAATGTAGACAGATACACATCCTGTGTTCCTGCTGTCCCCTCCTTGCTGCGCCAGCTGGGAACACCTGGTGGGAATGGTAGGATTCAATGGCCCGTGCAGAAAGCTCGTCAGTAGAATCGCCATTAAGAACATTGAAAGAACGTTTTCACGTATATTAATAGAGAAATGCAGATTAGTTGCTTTAGTCAAAACAATTCATTATGTATATTTTTGTTATTTATAATATTTTTTTTCGTACCGTCATAATGATACATGCTTCAAGAAAGTACTATAGGATTATTTTCAAGAGTGACATGCTGACGAATCTATGTATTGTTTATTTATTTATTTATTTATTTAGTCAAAAAACAGTCAAAAACTGTATGTGACGTATGGGGGAGAAAATCATCTGCGCACGCTTTCTTGAGTTTCAGAATCCCTTCCCAACAATTTAACTATTAATAGTTGAAAGATTTATAATAATAATAATAATAATAATAATAATAATTATTATTATTATTATTATTATTATTATTATAACAAATTTAAAAAAGCGAGAGATTAACATTTCGAAAACTAGATATTTTCGTTGCCAAATTATAGAACACTTATTTTTAACGGTAAAGAAACGAACAGACTTGATTTTTCTGTATTGTGAACAAAATAGAAACTCGCCCTAAGCTCTACTACCCCTACAAGCAAAGGAAAGTTCAACAAAGCGTGCGCATAGTGAAGCTACATTTACGTCCAGAAGCAAATGTATGTCTCCCAAAAGATATATTTTCTCGATCCGTAAAATGCAATTACTTTCGTTTGCAATATTATGTAAATTACCGTAATTATTAATGAAACAGATGAATTTCTTGTAGAGTGTCTCATTATTGTTTCAAATTTCTTAACTCCAGAACATCAATTCAGTTTAATGGAGATTGTTATTAAGGTTATTTAAGGAGGGATCATTACTCGTACATCTAATATACATGATATTATGTGAGTGATTCTGATATAAATAATTGCATATTATGTGAGTAGAGAAAGAATTAAGGATTATTAAAGAGAAGAATTATTAAAACTGGCTAAGGAATATATTTTTAATTACTATCCTGAAATACGTGATAATTTACGTTAGTAATAGTGAGTACAATCATTGGAATAATACGACGCGACTCTTTAGTCATTTATTTCTACTGCCCTATGAGTTCATTCTCTCTTAATAATTGCTTGTCTATACCATCATTACATTTACACCACTATGGAACTGTATTCCAACGAAGCACTTTATGATAGGATGTTGAATCCGAATTCCTTATATCAAACAAACTTGAAATCTGTAATCACTTTTGAATATGTTTTGAAATAGCTTTTATTAATTAGATAAATTAAATGAATTGGCTGCCTTCAGTTCGAGCGTAATTCCAGATGAAATGTGACATTGAAACAGAGCTAAAAAAGGCACCATTTTAATTTCGAGCATCTGTATGTTATTACGAATAGAGAAACCTCCTATCTATTCGTATAAATGAGCAAAATTTAATGAAAACCTGGGAAAGCTGTTTCCAATAAAAATGCAATTTTAAAACAAATTTCCCGTAAAATACCAATCTTAATGCAAATTGAAAATGCTGAACGTGTTTCCACAAATTATGTAAACCGGAATTACTCTGAAAATGTAATCTGTGGTTCCAGGTGATTTTTGAATTTACGTTCGCACACAACATAGGTCACTTTCATTTACACTCGCAATTGCAATTTTCGCTACTTAAAAAAATTGATGTGTTTTAATACCAGATATTATTTCTATGAAACTGGTCACATATACCCTTATGAAAATAACCGGGAGAAATGGCTTAGGGCATCAACTATGTCACTGTAGTTCCTTTGACTGAGAGGTCCTAAGTTCAATTCCGACGGTGGCAAAATACAAAATCCAAGGAGGCCTTACAACACTAAAAGGATTGTTATGTTTAGTGATTAAACTAAAAAGATTGTAAGTGTTTAATAAAATCAGTTGTTGTTAAATACACGAAATAATAAATATGAATATCAGTAGAAGTAATTTTTCATTTCATTCATATAAAAGAGTCCTTCCTTATAAGAAATGACTATAATCATTTAAGGTAAAAAAAGTAATTGAAATTTTATAAAATATCCGACTACTGCACAGCGACTTATAAAATTATGATAATGATTGTCTCAGGTTCTAATTTCTTTTTCAATTTGTTCTACTAATTTTTTCCCGCCAGACCCACATCGGGCCCCTTAATTTACGGGGCTCTGGGCGATCATCCGATCTGCCCATACGTAGCGCGGGCACTGCCTTAGATAGTGTTAGCAACACTGTTCGTAGCAAACAAGTCAGGAAGTCAGGGCGGGACGGGGCAGGATGATGCAGGGCGGGAGCAGGGAATAGAGGGCCGCGCCAGAACGGGGTGGGATCGGCCGAGTCCAGGAAAGATGTCTCGGCAGAATAGGATAGGGATACTCTGTTGATAGTATTCATTCCTTTTCCTATTCAATAGATATTTGTGATAAATTTCCGGGCAAAGCAAATTAGTGATATTTTGTGTGATGTTTTTGTATGTGTAGTTTTCGAAAGAGTTTGTATTATAGTAGTAGTTTGTAGTAGTATACAATTTTTTTAAAGTTGATCTGTTGTACGATACTTTAATTTAAATAATTAATGTGGAGCAATCAACGACTAATGATAGTAATATTTTACCGCAAATAAGTAAATCTTAAGCCAGCATAATTGGTACACGCTTATCCTTCGCCCCTTCAATGTTGGGAGGAAAAATGTTTTTCGTTTTTTTTTCTAAACGTACTCTTCACGGCTCCCTCTATCTAGACACTACAGGCCCGTATGTGCTTTTTCCAGAACTGTTCGCTCTGTCTGTGGCTATATGCGTGGCCACGACGGTTTAATCTCAGGTTGTGGGAGGCCTTGTTCTACGGACCATGGCACATTTGTATCTGTTTTTAGCTCTGCGGGGATTATTACCGACATCATGGAGTGACAGTGTTAATAAAGTCTTTGTTGTCTGTAGAAAGAAATTAAATAGTTTTTCCTTTTTTCGGTTTTTACCTAGTATACTTCTTTGCATTGTAAAATAAAGTGTGATTTTTTAATTTTTTTCTCCCTGATGCACGACATTATTTAGTACATAATATTACTAGAAATTCGGAATTTTAAAATCAGTAAATCAGCATCCTTGCTCTCAGTCTTCTTGTTCTTACAATTAGAACTGTGTGGTCTCATTTTAGAAAAGTTGCCGTCCAGAAGTGCAGAAATCAGTTTGTCAACTATTCTGCTTTTATAAGCAAGTGATATATGGAGTAGTACAGGTGTAAACTTCTACTTTGTACGCAGAAGGCATGCGGTAGATATTGAAATGAATTGGAGCTTTGTTAATAAGGGATAATTTCTTGTGTAAGTTTTAGTCTGTCGATGCAAGAGTGAAATTGAAAATGGATATTCATTTTAAATAAAATGTAAGATAAACATGCGGCATAAATAGAACAAACACCATAAAATGAGTTTTAATATTAATTTTTAATTTCACTCTTCTAACTTCACAATTTTACTTTCCGCCATGACTTATAATAATAATAATAATAATAATAATAATAATAATAATAATAATAATAATAATAATAATAATAATAATAATATAATAATAATATACTTGTGAACCGTATTTTGGCCTGTCATCGTAGATATTGGTTTTCTTTAAAAAATTCATATTATATCATTCCGTTCTTCAAATAAAGCAAAAATATGTAATAGAGAATGTTAAGAGAGAAGGAAATAGAAGGGGAGTAAAATTACAAATCACAGCAGTGAACGCAAGTACGAAAATAAATACAAAAAAGGTGTACTAGTAGGTAAATGTCCACAGACACCTAGGTAGAGCCCATAATGTCTTTAATGCCTTTTCCTAAGGCAAAGACTAAGGTCTGCGGCGTTGTTTCCAAGTTTTATCCACAGATTTGTTTATTTATAAATCGAAAAATGACGCCTGTCATCTTTCATCGACCTCCCAGCACAAAAGTGAATATTCACGATTCGTAGCAAAAGTAATCTCTCCACAGACGCCCGCTATTTGCCGCTTTGAGCTGCAGGGGGCTTTTTCACGTGAAAACATCACTCTGTATTTCCTGCAGCGCATTTGCCGCGTTCGCTGGCTAAAGAGCGCGTGCAAAAGCGCATTAACATGAGGCGCGCGGCGACTTCTGCAGAGGCGGTAATGGAAACGGTGAACTGCCGGCAAGGGGGCCGGTGGCGATAGCGGCCCCGATGGCAATGGTGAAGGGTGCTGTGGCAGTGGTGACTGTTGCGGCGTTCATGGTGGCGGCGGTGGCTGAAGGGGTTGTAGATTTTGATTGTTTGATTTACTATTGATTGATTGACTATTGATTGATTGACTATTGATTGATTGACTATTGATTGATTAATTAATGTATCCAGATAGAAGCTATGATCATTGGTCCCGTTAGTGTAATGTTTATCCCGGGAGGTGGCGGTAGTCTTCTTCCATTGGATTGTGAGATTTGGCACAGACACGCAACCCGTCAACTTGCGGGGTATTTCCCCCCAATGTATCTCCCACAAGCGGGGCACCGCCTCAGCCGGGTCATATTCTAGGCTCCTGACTGTATTCCAGGCATGTGTGGTAGTGTGTTATATGTAAGTGTGTGTGTGTGTGTGTGTATGTGTGTGTGAAAGGGGAGCGGAGAGGGCGAGGAAGAGGAATGAAAGATCGCGCGCTGTCTGTGGCCCGTTTTTTATGGTACTGCTCCGGCACTCCTCTGGTATTGATGGGAGAAACCACGGAAAACTACCGACCAGAGCAGTCGGCTGCTAGAATTCTCTTCCAGACAGCGGCTGAACTCGACCTAACTAGTGTCGAAAATCCTGCACTCAAATCCTAGGACCTCCCGGTCAGAGGCACTGCGGCAGGAGCAGTGGCGGCGACCTCTGATGCGCCGGGGGATGTTTGGTTGGGGCGGAACGGGGCACGGGCGGTAGCGGCGTTGGCGTGGGCGACGGGTGGGGGGCGGTGGGTGGGGCGCTTGCGAATTTGGCGGCGCAAGATACGCGCAAACTCCTTGTTCAAAGCCCGACCCGAAACATTTTAGGCGAAGAGGCAACAACCACTTTCGGTAATTGCCCGCCAGAGCGCGCGCGCGCGGGCGCGTGTGTTCGTACGGGCGTTGCAGCGGGGGGCGGAGGGGGCGGCTTTGGCGTAGGCGGTGGGCGTGGCCGCGTCTGCGCCTGATAAGGATTAAGCCGGCGTTGCCGCCGCCAGCGCCGTTTCCGCCGGTGCTTACGACCGCCTGCCTCCATCCGCGCTTCGACCCAGGGCGGGGAATAGGTTGCTGCCGAGTTGGATGATCGTGTTTTACTGCGGGGAGACGAACTACACAAGCGCGGCGACTCGGGGCTGAGATCTTCCTAATGCACCAACTCTTCTCCATCTCGATGTCCACTGAGCATGTAACTGAAATTTTTGTTTGTTATTATGAGAATAGACGTATTGTGATTTTTTTCTTTGGATTTTCATCTGAAAATCTTGACTTCTAAGATTAATTATCATTGTCGACACAGTTAGCCTACTTATTACCAACAATCCCTAAAATACTTTTAAGACAGAATCTTAATCTTTTCTTCATTCAATGAAACGACCTTGAATTTTTAAAAAAAAATTTTATTATTATTTTTTTTTTTTTTGCATGTAACTCCTTCTTCAATCGTTGTCAAGGTTTGTAGACGACTATTAATGCTTACGCCCGGCTGTCACCATCTACGCTTCGGCTCAGGGCGGGGAATAGGTTGCTGCCGAGTTGGATGATCGTGTTTTACTGCGGGGAGAGGAACTACGTAAGCGCGTCGACTCGGGGCTGAGATCTTCTTAATGCACCAACTCTTCTCCATCTCGATGTCCACAGAGCATGTAACTGAATTTTTTGTTTGTTATTATGAGAAAAGACATATTGTGATATTTTTCTTTGGACTTTTTATCTGAAAATCTTGACTTTTAAGATTAATTAAGTATCATTGTCGGCACAGTTAGCCTACTGTATTACCAACAATGCCTAAAATACTTTTAAGACAGAATCTTAATCTTTTCTTCATTCAATGAATTGACCTTGAATTTTTTTTTCTATATGTAACTCCTTCTTCAATCGTTGTCAAGGTTTGTAGACGATTAATATTGCTTGCGTCCGGCTGTCACCATCCACGCTTCGGCTCAGGGCTGCTGCCGAGTTGGATGATCGTGTAAAAACCGCGGGGAGAAGAATTACGTAATCGTGTGAACTCGGGGCTGGGATCTTCCTAATACATCAACTTTTCTCCATCTCGGAAGCACACGATGTCCACAGAACATATAACTGAAGTTTTGTTTGTTATTATGAGAATAGACGTATTGAGATTTTTTCTTTGGACTTTTCATCTGAAAATCTTGACTTCTAAGATTAATTAGGTATCATGTCAAGATAGTTGGCCTATTGCATTGCCAAAAATACCTAAAATACTTTTAAGACAAAAAATTATTCACTTTTTCGTTCAATTAAACGAGCATGCATATCTTTGTTTGCATGTAACCCCTTCTTCAATCGTTTTCATTGTTTGTAGACGATTAATAATGCTTGCGTCCGGCTGTCACCATCTACACTTCGGCCCAGGACGGATAATAGGTTGCTGCCGAGTTGGATGATCGTGTTTTACTGCGAGGAGACGAACTACGTAATCGTGTCAACTCGGGACAGGGATGATGCTAATACACCAACTCTCCTCCATCTAGGTGGCACACAAAGTCTAAACGACATGTAACTGAAGTTTTGTTTGTTTTTATGAGAATCCACATTTTGAGATTTTTTCTTTGGAATTTTGAATTTTGATTTGAAAATGATAGCTTGTGAGAATAGATAGGAATCATTATCAACGCAGTTGTTGACCTGCTGCATTGTCAACAATGCCTAAAATACTGTTCTGATAAGACGGAATCTTCGTCACTTTTTAGTTCAATTAAAAGATCATACATCTCTTTGTGCATATAACCGTCTCTTGCATAAAATCGCTTTCAATCTTTGCCGAAGGTTCAAAATAGTTTATAGTTGTTTATTCAATAAATTTTTGTGTAAATGCTTATCTCATATTAATTCATACACATAATCATTCTACATAACCTTTTCCAAACCTCTCAATCAATTCTAGTGGAATAATTTATTGTTTAGAAGCAAAACTTACTTTTTATAGTACATCTGTTTAAAATAGTAGTATCATAAACGAGATGTAATAGTAAAATAGCGTTTTTGTTGAGTTTTTAATATGATCTCAGTTACACACGCGTTCAGTGCATGAATTCTTACCGCTTAGTTCGGTAATCATAGAATTACGCGCAGAGGTGCCCCTTTGGAAATTTCGAACTGGACCCCATTTTGAAATATTTTACTTCATTGGTATGTTCAACGCCTGATTTTCCCCCTTTTTTAATCTGAAAATTTTGGAAATTATTATGCCTTTTGGCATGAGCCTTTTCAAGCTGTCTGACAATCCTATAGAATTTGCGACGTAAATGTTTCAACGTAAAATAAATTATAATTAGTATTGTTTCATTAACTATAATTTCTTTTTTCTTGTCTATTTATTATATATTTATTATTTATATACGCCATAAATAAATAAAAATGTTTAATGAAAAAATAGATCCGGAAATGTAGTGATAGTTCTTTTTAACACTGCACTTACCTACAAGGTATTGCATTTTCTGTTATTCAGAAACACCCAGACAAGTACATTAGTTAAAACATGTTCATTTTGTACACGTTCATATATAAAAATTGTTTATATATGACGTGTTCGACATACGTTTCCGTTGTGCCTTGTGTTTTAGACAATTGAAATAGGCAAGGAAAATCGTGAAATAAAAATAGGAATACCCTTTGCAAAAGAGATCATATTTGGAAAATATTTTGAATTATTTTTACGAATATTATTTCTCATGAAAGCTAAGTGAGCAGAAACGTCGTATGAGTGTGTCATTTCTGGGAATTACTTTCAGTGAGCATTGCTTTGGAGTATGTCAGTGTCTCATTTTCTGTGTAAGAGTACAACTAATTAATCTTACCATTTCTTGTTCATTTCCTCTCCTAAGACCTCAGTCGCTGTACGGACCATTCGTAGAAATAGATGAAGAGCGCACAGATGATGTCCCCTTTTTTATTTTGCAAAGGGCTTCCAGTCATGGAAATGAAAGGAAATAATTTGTCTCCTGCTGTCTCAATGGCGACGGAAGCCTCGTGGTCGGTTATTAAGAATGGGTAGAGACGGAGCGAGGAAAGGGACATACTCTACACTGCGGTTTTTTCACAGTTGAACTTGACGTTTCGTCAGCTGTTTGGCCAGCTGTGATAGTGCTGCAATCGGGAGCTTACACGTATAGTGACATATAGTGACGTATAGTACGTATAGTGACGTGTAAGCTCCCGACTGGAGAACTGTCACAGCTGGCCGAACAGCTGACGAAACGTCATGTTGAACTGTGTAAAAACCGCAGTATACAGTGTGCCATTCCATATTCTAAATCGATTTTCGTTCTTGTGGAAAGATATTTTCCCAGGCTCCACATTCCTTGGGTAAATGTGTAATGTGTTTTAAAGTGTCTAGAATCTTTGAAACGTATTCAGTCTTTCAGACTTTAGTTGTTGTAAGATAAAATGTAGCACAAAATTAATGTGTCATTACCAGAAACGAGAGGATTATACAAGACAAGCTTTTGGCACGGAAACGCATGCAAACGCGCCTCAAAGATGTGGAAATGTGCACAGAAAATCTTTATTTATGCAGCGTTTTGTTACATAAAACTTTACTTTGCAATGAAATTGTCTCCTTTTTCCCATACAGGGAAAGAGAGAATGTGTAAATTACAAACATATAATGTATTTCTGCATATTTCTTCTGTACTATACTATACCTATACTATAGTATAGGAATCTTCTCAAAAGTACGATCTCGAATTTGCGGTCATAAAATATGTGTTTAAGGTTTTGAACTGTATCTCTGCGCATGTGTCAGGATTAAGGTCTATTAGCGGAGTTTTAGTAGTAACGTTCGTAACCCTATATTAGTAAATTACAAAAGAATTATTTCTGATAGCATGCTTGAATTGTATCTGATCGCGTTGCTACAAAACGTTATTGTAGTATATAATTTAATATATCATATTTTA
Organism: Teleogryllus occipitalis; assembly: GCA_011170035.1. Taxonomy (NCBI): domain Eukaryota; kingdom Metazoa; phylum Arthropoda; class Insecta; order Orthoptera; family Gryllidae; genus Teleogryllus; species Teleogryllus occipitalis. The sequence goes on from BLKR01011358.1 coordinate 22,628, forward strand.
ATGGAAAGCATGAAAGTTATAACTTAGAAAAGCCTCGTGAACATGAATGCAGATATATTTTATTATACGAAGCCTTAATTGTTTCAATTTATGGTAACTGGTTTTGATACTGCGAAATAAATTAGTGAAGTAATAGTTGATCAACTGAGACCTCTCAACGTAGCTAGACTGTAAAATGTTGGAAATGCGTTTCAGATTAGCATCAGTGGTAGTAATTTACTCCAAAAGTATAGTGTGTGTTGTCATTGCATCTCGTTGCAAATTGTATGACACACCAAACAGTTACTTTTGTCTTCATTTTCAGTTTAATGCTCCACTTCCAGGGAATATCACATTTCTATTTTGGAAGTGTTTCCAGTCATTCGAAGGAAGGGAAATAATTTGAGCTGGGGTGCTCCCCGCTTCCACAAAGATAGGTCTCCTACGCGGCTATTAAAGCAGTTGCCACTCACACTGGTCGGAAAGCTTTCGAACGACGCGCAAAAAAGGAAAATTGCCGAATATGATGAAGTGCTTTCTTTGAGGATAAAGGGGCAAGTTATAATTTCACCAGGAGCGGTAGCTCAGTGCATCAACTGATGGCACTGCATCGCCTCTGACCGGGAGGTCCTAGGTTCGAGTCCTGACGGCGGCAGGATTTTCGACACTAGCTTTTCAGCTAAGAGTGAAAACGGCAAGCTCCTAAGGGGAAAATGCCGAAAAAGAAGAAGAAGCTTTTCAGCTAGTTCGAATTCAGTCGCTGCCTGGAGGAGAATTCTAGCCGGCTGCTCTGATCGGTAGTTTTCCGTGTTTTTTCCGATCAACACCAGGCGAATGCCGGAGCAGTACCCTACTAAACGGGCCACGGTCCGCGCGCTGTCTTTCCTTCCTCTTCCCTGCCCTATCCTCTCCCCTTACACACACACTTACACTAACATGCACTACACTACCACATATTCCGGAAGACCGGTCGTAAGCTTAGAGCTTGTCCCGGCTGGGGCGGTGCCCCGCTGGTGGGAGAGTCCTGGTTAGGGGGAAACCCCACAAGCCGACGGTAGGTCGGCGCCGGATCCAAGAAACAAACATGCACTACACTAACGGGACTAATGACCAAAGCAGTTGACGCGCCCGGAAACACGAAAAAAAACAACCAAAGTTATAATTTCCTTAGAGAGGTAAATATGTTAATAATGTGATAAAGTATTCCAGTTTATAACTTGAACGCTGGTGAGTGATATGATGCGAACACGATAAATTCGTCAAAGAAAAATTACATTTCATAATAAAATAGCGTTAAATTACTCTTTGAAAATCGAATGGAAATCTAAGGCGAGGTACGGGCTCGTATTGTAATGTATCACATCTGTCTTTCTCTACTTGACGCGACTTCTCGCATACGGAGTCATGGCTTACCGGAAGCGTCCCGGGCTGGTGGCCATGGATTAAGGGGGTACGAGTTGTTAGTGCAAAGACATCCCCACGCCGTATTCTGGTTTTCTCAACCCGAGAAGTGCGTTTTCTTATCTTCACACAGCAACATATAATGGGAAGGCATTTCAAGGAAAACGCGCATTATAATCTTGCCCGACCAAGAATCGAACCCGGGGTCGTCATGAAAAGCAAGCACACTGACCAATGAGCTGAACCGCGAGGGCGATGTATCACATACTGATGTATAAATAACCATCATCACATCATCATTGCTTAATATATAACTGTTATAAGCACACTTTAGTCGCTTGAATGAAGCATATTTTATGTTTCAGCGGGAGAGGTGGCTCAGAGCATCAACTGGTGCCTCCGACCGGGAGGTCCTAGAGTCGAGTTCCAAAGGAGATATGATTTTCGCTCTAGCTGAATTGGTCGAATTTAATTACTGCCTTGAGGAGAATTCGAGCGGCCGACTGCTCTGATCAGTAGATTTCAGTTATTTCTCTGATCAATACCAGGCGAATGTCGGAGCAGTACCCTAACAAACGGGCCACGGATCGCGTGCGATCTTTTCTCCCTCTTTTTTGATATATCCCTTACATACACTTACACTTACACACTCTTTTACTTACATACACTTTACCAGCAGTCAGCAGAGAGACCGGTCGGGAGCATAGAGCTTGTCCCGGCTGGGGCGGTGCCCCGCTGGTGGGAGATACCTGGTCAGGGAAAACCCCGCTACCCGACGGGAAGGTCGCCGCTGGATTTCACCATCTAATGGCGGAAGATCACCGCCATCTCACGAAGAAAAATCATGCACTGCACTTATGGGACTAATGACTTAAGCAGTTGATCCGCTCGGAATCACTAATCAATGAATCGAAATAACTTAAAATATCCTCTGTGCCCTTTGCCCGTCGCACGGAGCCACTGTTCGTGATAAGGGGGGTGAGGAGAAACGGGCCATGGATCGCGCGCGATCTTTCCTTCCTCATCCTTGTCCTATCCTCTCCCGTTACACACACACTTACACCAACATGCACTACCCGACCACATATTCCGGGAGACCGGTCGAAAGCTTAGAGCTCGTCCCGCCTGGGATGCTGCCCCGATGGAGGGAGATCCCTGATTGGGGAAAACACCGCTACCCCGGCGAAAGATCACCACCATCTCACGAAGAAAAAACATGCACTGCACTTAAAGGAGTAATGACTTCAGTAGTTGACCCGCCCGGAATCACTAATCAACGAATCGAAATAACATAAATTATCCTCTGTGCCCCGTTGTCCGTCGTGCGCAGCCACTGTGCGTAGGGGTGGAGGGGAGGGGGGCGTGTCCCGCGAAGTCTCGCCCGGGCGGAGGCCACGTGTGTCGGCGGCGCAGGGCCGTTTTCGTGTAATTACCGGAGCTGTCCGCTAAGCGCCCGTGATCTCGGCGACAGCGGATCGTACAGCCAATTAGAGGGCTCGTCAGGGCTCGCCCTCCGCTACGGAGGGGGAGGGGCGCGGGGAAGAGGGCGTAGGGCGCAGGGCGCGGGTGACAGCTGAAGGCGAGGGGCGACGCAACGTGTTTCCCATTTCTGGGATCGCTGATGGTTTTTGCAGGGTCACGGAAAACATCGCCGACCCCTCTTCTTGGAATGAGGCTCGGCTGCCGCGCCGGCCTGTCGAGCCCTCCGCCCGGTCCCCTCCTCGTGGCCTGCGGTTTCCAACTTCTTGTTGCTGGCCCTTTGTGTCCCTTTTCATTCGTTTTGTTTTGCTCGCTTTTCCCTTCTTCACTTATCCGGATTGTTTCCTGGCGCTCGGACATTGTGCCTTTTTGCTCTTTCTTTTTTTTTTCGTGTTTCAGTGTTCCAAATTTTGGGGTATTTTGTATTAGTTTTTCGTTTTTGCTTCGCCGCTTCCTTTTCTCATTACCCCATTTTAGTTCTTTAATTTGTGTCTGTTTTTTCTTCTTCCTCTCTCTTAATCACTTGAGAAGAACCGGATTGTTCCGGAAGAGCCTACAACCGGATTGTTCTTTGCTCGGTGTGTTATTTTGCTATCTTTTTCTTGTGTTTCAATTTTGCTATTTTTTTGATGGAGAGATATTTCTCTATTTTGTTCTTTGCTTTTTCCGTTTCTTATTTCCACATTTTAGTTATTTTGTTTGTTTAATTTTGTTTCTTCCTCCCCTTTTTTCACTTACAAGTATTAATCTTGTTTTATACTGTCTTTTATTGTGTATTCTCGAAACAGTTTTATTCTAGTTCACTTGATTCAACTGAATCTTGTTATTTGCACAAATTACGTAAAAAATAGTAATATAGGTTGTGATCCGTAGTTGACTTCAGGCTTTCCGTTTTTATGCAACCCGCTATAGCTTTTCAGCTAGGTCGAATTCAGTCTCTGTCTGGAGGAGAATTCTAACGGCCGGCTGCTCTGATCCGTAGTTTTCCGTGGTTTCTCCGATCAACACCAGGCGAATGCCGGAGCAGTACCCTAACAAACGGGCCACGGAGAGCGCGCGATCTGTCCTTCCCATTCCTTGTCCTATCATCTCCCCTTACACACACACTTACACTAACATGCACTACACTACCACATATTGCGGGAGACGGGTCGGGAGCTTAGAGCTTGTCCCGGTTGGGACGGTGCCTCGCTGGTGGGAGAGTCCTGGTTAGGGGGAAACCCCACTAGCCGACGGTAGGTCGGCGCCGGATCTCACCATCCAGCGGGGGAAGATCACCGCTATCTCCCTAGAAAAAACATGCACTACACTTACGGGACTAATGACTAGAGCCGTTGACGCGCCCGGAAACACGAAAAAATCAATCAAATAAAGCAACCCGCTATAATTTTTTAAACCAAAATGTGCCCTTGCTTTACAGCATGAAAGCGGTTCCGAGTGAGTTATCTTGTTTTATATTCGAATCATCTGTAAAGTGATTTGATTTTATTACTGTATAATATAAAACGCTATTCTCCTTACTACAGGGGCTTGAAACTTCGTTCAAGCACACGGCACTACAATTCGTGTTGAGAGTAAACAATAAGTTTTCACTCTAAGATTGTGATGTGACTGGCCGTCACATACAGGTGCTTTCCAATCTGAACATCTTAAATTAAATTATTCATTTCCCGCCATCATTCACCCATTACCATCCTCCATACAGGAACGGAAAGACAAAAAACACTATGGCCACCTGACCAGGAAAGTAGATGATAGTTTGTTTTCAAACTTTGGACCGCTAATCTGAGGTAAGGCGCTATGGTTTCAGAAGGGGGTCGCAAGAAAGTGTGAAAAGTTAATATTATATTTGTTGGTAAAGTAATAAGAAATCTTTAAAATTAATGTATTTTATTTTTAAACTTATTTAATTAAGGAAAAATCTGTTGGGCTTTGTCACAATCGATCAAAAAACTCGATGTGTTTTAATTCCTTTTTATGTTGGTTTTTAAAGGTCTTCAAACTGTAAATATAAAAGAAATTTAATACTTCGTTTTTATTTTTGAATCATCCTGTACTTGTTTTTTGGGAAAAAATGCTAGATCGTATCTTAACAAAAATATATGTAGGTATGTAGTATGTATATAATAAATTCAAAGGTTGGGGGATGAATAATTTATGAACCTCGGCATTGTTGAATGATCAAACAGAGGTATCCCCGTTGGAAATCTATGATTAGTCCTATAGGATATCTCTAAGGGACGGATTTTAGTGAAATGTCATTTTTTTTCTTTTCACTTTAGAACAATGCCGTTTAGTATAGAAATTCATTTTATGTTATGACAAAAGGGATTGACCCATTTTTATAGGTCATTATTTTGCATTGTTTGACGATTCCGATTAATAAGTCATTTTTTACCCTTTTCCGTCATTTTTAATGAATTTTTTGCTGATTTCATCCATTTTAATGTGATTTTTAATGGTCCTTGCTTCAAATAATTTTACGAGATGCAACAAATATTCTTCAGAGATATACTCAGTATCTTATTTGATTTGTTCGCTCCGAAATTGCTTTGATAGCCGTTGTGAGTATGTAATTCTTGTGACGTATACCAGCGTCATTGCCAGTATACTTGATTTCGGGATAACTAAAGACATATATTTCCTGGTAAAGAACCGTCCAAACTAAAAGTTGACAAGCTGAGTTCACTCGAAGGAATGAAAAAAGCCTTGATTACATCAGTAATGTATACAACATCTTGAGTTGTTCATCCGCACTGGTTTTGATAAGATTTTTTACGTAATTTTTCTTTGGTTTTAGGGCATTTTTATAGCATTTTAAGAGCACTTTATGGATCATTTCTTTGATGCATGCACTTTATTGATCATCACTTTATGATCATGTTTTAGGTCATCAAAATCCACCCCCTAGATATCACATTATATACATTATGCACGCAAACGGGAGGGCAAAATAGTACGCAAAGCACCTCGCACCCGTTCTGGGACAGCTCGCAGCATTTTCCCTCAAACATCGACTGTAATCGTTGTTCTTTCCCTCTAAAATCGCAATGACATTTAGGAGTATTCGTACCTGTTGCTCTTGAGAAAGTGACGCAGCATTGAACGTGAAATGCAGTGACATTTCGCCCGAAATGTCGTAAATGCTGCAAATGGTGTGACGGTTGTGTCTCGCTCGCAGTCTCTCGTAGATATTTTAACTTTCATCGACACTTTGTTTGCGGTGGGCTCCGACGTGAAAGTGATTTTAGTGAGTTTTGCATGTTGTGGAGTATTAATGTTTTAGAAACATTAATGCTATACAACTGTCTACAACGCGAGCGTTCGTATTTTCGAATTTTGACATGAAAAATGGGTGGAAGTTGGAAACGACGAAGAGCGTTAAATTGAAGCAGAGTCAGACATTTATAAATGAAATTGAATTCAGCTTGTTTGAATTATGTAAACTGGAATAAAAGATAACATGTAATATTGTTTCTTTTTAATTTTTTTAGTAATACTTTTTCCATCGATTTTAATGTTACTTTAAAGTGATCACATTAGATTCGTGAAACGTTATGCACAACATGAATTGTAATTATATGATGTAATACTATACAATGTCATGATCCAAACTACATGATGTAATAATAATATAACATATAAAATTGAATAATAATAATATAACATATAAAATTAATTTATGTATTATTTCATATATAATGAATAGTAAATATGAATTCGCATACATCGTTTATTACATATTTACTTTCGTTACATTGAGCCGTTTACATTTAACACTCGCTAAAGAAAAATCTTAGACAAAACATCAACCTGAATTTCAATTTGTTTACTAAGAATGGAATTCGACGAAAAGAATAATATGAAACAGAACATTTCAAATCAATGCCATATACAATTCATCATGAATAAAACTCTTTGACAAGGGCAATCGAGAAGGTAGGGATGACATCACTCGTCTTCCATGAGAGATTTCAGTCAATTTAATTGGAATGTGTGGTGGACAAAGCGGATTCCTTGAAGAATTTTTCGTTTTCTTTTCTGTCATTTCACATTTCTTCATCATCATTCATTTCCATCATGGACACCTGTCCCCAACACAACCATCCTAGTGTATGCCGAAAGGCGATAATAAAGGAATCTGAACACAGGGAAGTGGCATTGTGATTATTGTTAACTGTTATTGATAATTACGATATCGTCGGCACATAAGAAAAGTGACATCTTGAAAATTCTCATTTTGCAGGAAAACAGTTTTAATCGAAGCGCAGCCTTTCGCTGCCAAGAACAAATTATTGTACTCTATGTAAAGGTAGTCTGTGAACTAGTAGTAGTATTTGCGAGGTCCTAGTATTAGCTGACGCTGCTTCTCTCATCCCAGTCGCCACGTCCTTCGATCCTCCCAATCTTCCTCCTGAAGATCTCATTTCTTCATCGCCTTTTCTACCTCATTTTCCCATGTTTTTCTTGCTCTGCCACGCTTCCTGTTTCTTTGAGAGAACCATTTAAATTTTTTTTTAGGCCATTGATTTTCCGTCTTTCTTTGAATATGACCATACCAATCGTTTTGCAACAGTTACATCCATTATATCAATATCAATAGCTATTTGATTTTATGTGTCAACATTGAGTACTTATCCGGTAATTTAAGGCCACAACAGCGTCTTCAATAGTTCATTTCCATTGATTTCAATTTTTGCTCTTCTCTGTGACTTCGAATCCAAACTTCTGAACCATATGTACTTATGCTTTCAACCAGCGATTTGTATAGTCTTATCTTTGTCTTGCTCGTTATTTTTTAATTATACAAAATATTACTCAACTGTCTTGTCACTACTCTCCCTTGAGAGATCCTATGTTTTCCTCTTCTACACATTCACCTTCCTTTGATATACACACACCGAGATACTCATAAGCTTTTGAATTTTTAATTCATCGACTCCCAATTATTAAGTCTGTGAAGTACATTTACGAAATTATTATCAGTAAAATGAGAGGAAAAAGACGTTTCTAAATACATTAATTTAAAAGAAGGTTTTTATATATATATATATATATATATATATATATATATATATATATATATATATATATAGTGTACCGAACCGACGATATTACCTTCAAATAAGGACTGAAACACAACAAGAGCTCAGAGGCTTGCCTGCCTGGCCTGTACGCAGTCCGGGCAAACAGAAACTTCTCTGAGCCGCCCCTGGGCCTGGTGCCCTGTCGCTAAAATCCCCGCGAGGTGACGTGTCCGGCCGACCCAGCGACGGCATCAGCGCGGCGTACCGCCTTGATTGATTTAGCCAATCGGAAGCGGGGGCGGGGGGGGGCGATGGAAGCAGCCCCGGAGAGTCGGGGCGTCGCAATGGACGGACGACGGCCATCCAATAAGCCGCGACGACCCGGCCGCGCCCCTTGTTTCCGCCGCCGCTGTCATCGGGTGCAGCCGACCGCGCCCACGCCCGCCCCCGCCCCGCCCCCGCCCCGCCCCCACCCCCGGCCCCGCCCGCGCCTACGCCCCCGCCCACGCCCAGCCCGCAGTCGTCAGCACCCGACCGCGGCAGATTGGCGTGGCTCTCCTGTTTTCCAGTTTTTCCCGAAAGTTTTGTGGGAGAGATTTTTTGCGGGGAGGAGGTCGGGGTCGGCTGGTTGAAGTCTCTCTTAGCTACGAGAAGTGAACGACTTATGTGGTAGTTATAATCAAATTATGTGATTTTGGATTTATCTTTAAATGCGTAGATACACTGTAATTGTTGATTTTTTTGCACAAGTACCATTTTGAGTGATCAATGTTTCCGGGCATGTCAATTTCTATGGTCGTTAGTCCCGTTAATGTAGTGAATGTTTTTCACGGGGGTGGCGGTGTTCCTCCCCAACCGGATGGGGAGATGCCGATTTACTTGTTGGCCTGCGGAGGATTTCCCTCTTCCAGGTATCTTTTCCGGACATTGATATTTTTCTATAAAATTATTATTAATAATAATAATAATAATAATAATAATAATAATAATAATAATAATAATAATAATAATAATAATAATAATAATAATAATAATAATAATAATAATAATAATAATAATAATGTCTATATTTCTGACGAAGCTCAGGCCTTAAGGCCTGCTCTTCCACCTAACCATTTAAATACATACATTTATATAATTACAATTGAGGAGTTCGGGCGGAAATAAGGATAACTGACATTTCACGTTACTTACGAAATTGCGACGATCGTAATAGCTAACGGAAATGCCCTAAACATAACTAATGAAACATCAAGTGTAAATGTATTTTCATTGTCAATTTTCTGGATTCTAAAGCTAACATGATATAAAGAGACCCCATGTTTCTTATTTACAAGAAAGGCTTGGTAAGTCAATGATTTTACTTTCGTAATATGTCGGAAATTCTCCTATACCCGATTGTCACAATTGTGAACAAATTTAAAGAAAAAGGAGGGCAGATTTGACATGTATATCTGGGATGCAAGACTAGGGATCATTCCGGCATACGCCTTAGGTTTCCTAGTTTAACGCAGTTGGCTGAACTCAAGAAGGAAATCTGTAACAGAAAAGGAACAAGAACAGAAAGTAGGCAGATGAACACGATAAATACAGCGTATCAAGAAAAGATCATACAATGCAGTGGGAAAATGCATGAAAATGTTATTTCCTATTATGTAATAGACTTGCTTTAGGGCATTGGATTAGACAGGAAGAAAAGCCGTTAGGGCTTTCAGTGATAGTGTAAAGAGGAGAAAAGTAGAAAAGCAGAGCTTGACGTCTTGAAATGTAATCGAATTTGATCAGTGGATGATAGCATACGTGGTGTTTAATTAGGGTGTGAAAATGGGAATAGAGGCTTGAGTTATTTATAGTTAATTGTTTTAATCCAACCACTGAGTTGAGTTTTAAATTTCCTGAAACCGTTAATTTGTTTTAGATATGTGGGTAGTGAGTTACATATTCTAATTACAGTGACAGAATATAACTTACTGTAGGATACCGTATTGTGCCAAGGAATGCGTAGTAATCGTGAGGAACGTGATCGTTCCAGCGTCAGCATTTTAAAGATGAGGAAAAAGTGAGTTTGATAGCTATTATTCAAATAATACCTGTTTTATAGTTTTTTATATGCCTTTTTAATTAACCGGATCCTGAGATATTTTGAAAGAAAAACAATTTTGGAAACGTCAAAATGTTAATACATTCTCTGAAAAAATTATAACATAGTTCCTAATTTTAAAAAAGTCTTCGAATAACTTTACAAATTTACAAGATAACAGGCGTTTACTATTTATTAAAATTTGTTAATTACCTATTATACATATAGAAGAACAAATAAAAGTGAAATTACTTGATTTGGAAATGAAAATAATCTCATCCTTTCCATATGTGGTGTAGATTATTCAGACGTTTTAGTGAGTTATTTTGTATTAATATTTTTAACGCATTTAGTGTCATTTTTTTTGTCTCTTCAAATCTCGTGAGGAACGACATTTTCGGTGAGAGGTGACATTCTTATCAATGAAAACCATGAGGAACCGCTTCTCACTGCTCTGCTGTGTGATAGCGCTGCGACCGGGTGTCTGCTTCTGAAACAGATGGTGTCAGAAGTAATTTCTCCAGTCGACTATCTCTTTAGGTCACATTCTTTCTGGAGAACGTCTAGGGAATGAGACGAAAAAATTAACGTTCCAAACATGCTGTTGTGTATGTGATTCAATAACACCAACATGTGTTGACACATGAAAACCATTTAAGAAAAGATATCCAAGAAGGATTTTCCCAGTTGTCATTCAGTCCTTAAATTCATGAAAGAGTTGTGTGATTTACACTACTTAAACTCTAGATACACGCTATTAAAAAGATATTCTTGTTCTCAGATGTATAAAGAAATATTGTTAATGTAATGTTCGGAAATAGTACTTTTCCGTGGTACGTTTTATTTTTCACCTCTGTAAACGCAACCACTTTTTCATAACATTGCGTTTTGAACTCAACCAAATATCATTCCATCTTATTTTTTCTCACAATGAAAATAGTGCTGTACATTGTAACAATCGCGTATGAATGTGGGCGGGCCCCACGTCTGTAGAACAAGGCGCCACAGTCCCCGTCCGCCGAGGCCCGCGAGGGAATACAGGGTGTGGTTGTGCAGGGGGCGGCCATGAGGGGCGGGGCGCCGACACGCTCACTAGCACTCCCGCTCGCCCGCCCGCCATGTGCGCACCGGCCTTCGCGCCCCACCCCGCGCAGCTCCGCCCGCCACGTCACTGCTCGCCCCGCCCCTTCCCGCCTCGCACCGCCTCGCACCGCCTCGCACCGCCCCGCCTCGCCCCGCCTCGCACCGCCTCGCCCCTCCCCGCCTCGCCCCGCCTCGCCCCCCCGCCCCCCCTCGCGCCCCCTCGCCCCGCCTCGCCCCGCCTCGCCCCGCCTCGCCCCGCCTCGCCCCGCCTCGCCCCGCCTCGCCCCGCCTCGCCCCGCCTCGCCCCGCCTCGCCCCACCTCGCCCCGCCTCGCCCCGCCTCGCCCCGCCTCGCCCCGCCTCGCCCCGCCTCGCCCCGCCTCGCCCCGCCTCGCCCCGCCTCGCCCCGCCTCGCCCCGCCTTGCTCCGCCTCGCTCCGCCTCGCCTCGCCCCGCCTCG
>BLKR01011359.1:0-34095 GCA_011170035.1 Teleogryllus occipitalis
AGTAGTAATAGTAGTATAGTAGTAGTAGTAGTAGTATTCCGAATGTACCTGATCATTGCTGATCTAGGCACGGTCGATCTCGCAGAGACAAGACATGAATGAATGTTACTCTAGACATTTCAATCAATCGTTTCCCAATAAGCAATACATCCCAGGAATTCCCTTACTATTTTGCAACTTTCCAGTATGACTGCTTTTTTTGCATTTGCTTTTTACATAAAAATGTTAATTCAAACACTTGAATTACATGCACTGTAGTTTGGTATTAATCTTCTGGTGGACATTATTTTCGGTTGTAGGTCGATATTGTGAAGTCTCCACTGATGACGAAGCTGTTGAGTCAGTGGTACATATTTCTGAATTTTCAAGTTATATACAGATTCTAGATTGTAATTGTTGACGACTGCACAATCTATTATCATGGTTATTTTATTGAGCTTGTTTAGAACTACTATATATAGCATATTGTTCGAAATTGTGTGTCTGTAATTACGCTTCTGTTCCAGTATAGCTTCCATTCTTCATTTTCTAAGACTGTTGAAGGATGATATTTATAATATGGGACATTACAGGACTCAAGTCCATATTTTCTTATTAACCGTCCATGAATTATTTTACCCATATTATCGTGCTTAACTTTACAGGCGGTTGATGCCAACACACTTCAACCGGCAAAGATGTATCTTATATCTAGCGTAAGTAATTTCTTGTTGCAATAAGCTGGTCTTGAATGACTATCATAAAGCGTTCCATTTCTGGCTACAGTAAACCACGTGTCAACCACCTGTTAGAAACTTTAAAATATATGTTCTGGTCTGATAGTTCATTGTCATGTTCGAAAGTCGTCAAAGTTCCATAATTATGGGTTTAATCTGTGTTACTTGGATAAGTACCAATTTTAAATATTTATTTCATTGTTCACTGTTTATATATGATTTTGTTTACATGTGTAATTTGTTTAAAAATTGTAAAACCACTGATGATGGGAAGAGTTTTTCTGAAACACGTGTCTGACAACATGTAATCACATTAAAATTACATTATATACTATTGTGGTAGATACCTCATTCACCCCAGATATTTTATCATGGAGTACCACAAAATCCCAGCTGCCAACACAGAATTGATGAACATGATTTCTACGTCGAGTGTAGTAACAATAAATATCAGTATTACATGAAAATATGCCCCCACCGTTAAGTAAGTCAGTTTTGACAAATACTACAGATTCGTAAATAAATAGATAAGGCAATGGTAAGATTCCAAGCTCAATGAAAAGAGGCTTGCATGGATCACGTGAATGGCATTTTTTCATTATTCGGATAATTTTCTTTTGCAATCTAAATGTCTGGGCACTAAAGGATGAGCTTCTCTAGAATATTACACCATATCTCAGGCGGGAAAGTACATTTGCAAAATACACGCAGCGAGCTGCATGAAGGCTGACAGAATTAGAAAGAATTCTGAATGCATAACATAATGAGCTTAATTTAGTGTTTAATTCTGTTATATATACATTCTATTTGGGGTTTGATTGAACTGAGAAACCTAGAAATTTTGTTACTTTAACATCAGCTAATTGCATATTGTTCATTTTCAATGTGCACACGATTGCCGATTTGAAACGCAAAATTGCAGTGAGACAGTTTTTCCTTCATTAACTATTAATTTTTTATTACAAAACTAATTTGAAACTTCTGAAATTGTACTAATTATTGTTTCTTTTTTGAAAAGAACATTCGTGTCATCGGCAAACAGAAATATTCTTCTATTTTTAATAGATGAGGGCATATCGTTTACGTATAACAGAAAGACGATAGGACCTAAGATCGAACCTTCTGGGACCCCATGGTCAATTGGCAAAGAATTGGAAAGAAAACTAAATAATGCCCTTTCGTGCCAGTACGGTATTTCTACTCTTTGAGATCGATGTTTAAGGTACAAAATTATCCAATCTAGGGGAATACCCCGAATTCCATAAGAAAGTAATTTTGAGAGCAAGATGTTATGGTTAATAATGTCAAAAGCTTTCGAAAGATCTAAAAATATCTCAATGGGTTCTTCATTTTGATCCATTGATGAACCAACATCTTTAAGGAAAGAAAAAATGGCTGTTTCCGTAGATTTCGATTTTCTGAAACAGTGTTGTGAGTCTGAAAACGCTTCGTTTTTCCTGAGAAAAGTTTCCATTCGCGTATAGAAAAGCCTCTCTAATATTTTTGAAAAAACTGACAAAAGAGAAATTGACCGGTAATTTTCAATTTCATTTTTGTTTCTTTTTTAAAAAGTGGCTTACCATTTGCTGTTTTGAAAATATCTGGAACTATTCCCGTGTAAAAGGAAGCATTGAAAATGTGAGTTAATGGGTTAATGGCAGGTGCATACGTTTTTAATAAACAATCCAGAAATTCATCTAAACCAGATGAATATTAATTTTTTCGTTTACTGACTATTCTGAGGATTTCGTTAGAAGCAGTTTCGTCAATAAACATCGTGCCGACATTTATTTGAGAAGCATGTGATGTTGAATTTTGTGGTGTTAGTCCCTTCGTGAGTTCAATCGCAATTCTAGAAAAGTGTACATTGAAGATATTCGCAACTTTTTCTGGATTACTTGTTTCTCTTTCATTATCCTTTTATTTTAAACAACATTCCCTACGAAATATAGTGATGACGTGGTCATATTTTTTACGATATTCTACATTGCTTTAGTTTTGTTTCTGGCTTTCAAAAGTATCCTCATTATTTTTCATTTTTTGCCTGAACTATTATTTTCCTTAAAATTCTTTTATATTCTCGAAAGTAGACATGGAAACCGGGTGATAGGTTATGATGTTTAGAAATAAAGTAGAGTGTACGTTTTTGTTTTTGTTTTAATTTGTTGCGTCTACACCTTGACGCAACACGTCTCCAAGCCCCTTAAGGGGTCTGTAGATGCAAAGTAAAATGATTTTGAGCGTAGTAAGAAGTACGACTGCTATTTCCAAAACTTTTTCAACTGCTTATAAATTGAATTCTTTTAAGAAGGTAGAATCAATATTATTTCTTACGTAAATACACGAACCTCCGTAAGGAGTGTTTGCCTTGAAGTTAGTTTCCTGAATGCAGATTATTTTGGGCTTCTGTTTTTGGCAGAGTAATTGTAGCCTTTCATATCTTGTATAGAAACCATTTGCATTCCATGGTAGAATGTTCATTTTAGTTTTGAGAAGGGTTATGTTCAGATATTTCTGTTGTGGTGGCTACATTTTGTAGTAGATTTGATTTATCTTGTTGGTAAGTCTTTTTGGATTCTTGCAGACAAATATTGGTCAAGTCCAACTTGTTGTATAATGGTTGTGGATACTCAGGTCAACAATGGTATCCAGTGGTATTCCTTAGAAGTGTTTCCTTAGTCTCGTTTGTTTGCTTGAATTTTATTTAATAATGACAGGTTGGTGTTTATCATGAGGCTTCTATTAAAAAAGAATTTAGTGTCAGATTGTTTCCATACTAGATTCTGAGTCGGATGTGTCTGATTCTGGTGTGTGTTTTAACAGTTTTTTCTTTAGTCTGGTGACTCTGCCTTTGATAACTCTGTCATTTAGTACAGAGTGGATATTGTTGAGCATTGTTATGACAGCTGGAATATCATTGGAATAATCTTTAACAATGGTAAGAGGGTCAGCAGAGCCCAAAGCATTTTCAAGTAGTAAATGAAGTTGGTTTTCTGACAGTGGAAAGGAGTTTTTGTTATTTATTTTATTTATTTTTTTATTTATTTTACGTCAAAAATAAGTTCAAACTGCGTATGACGTGCTATGGGGAAAAATTAATTGTGTGCACATTTTCAAAATTCTGTGATCCCTACACTAAGTCATATACTATTTAAATTATATAAAAAAACCAACAACCCTCCCATGTAATAAAATCTATTTTCAAGGATAAATAAGCAATAAATTTTGGCTCTTATCCATGTTGTCCTTCGGAATAATACTTCCTGCCGCGACAACATGGAAACGATAATTTGAATTATCGTTTTGTATTTCCCACTGAATTCTAGAAGACGTGCACAGAAAATGAAGTTACATTTATGTCCAGAAGCAAAACAAGGGGCCATCTCAGCATTTGCTCAATGGATCAGGGAAACTGGACGAAAAACTTGATCGAGATGGGGGTCATTGACCCGGAGGCTGTAGTACAATACTTGTAACAGGTTGTTTATGCACATCTATACAGTCCAAATGGTAAATAATGCATTATGTATCATTGTTAAAATTAATGTTACTTTTCTTGTGATGCTCAGTATAGTCTCTAATTGTGTAGAAACAGTTATGCAGCAGAAACGATTTCACTTGGGATTTAAACTTTTCTATCGAATTTAATCGTTTAATGTCGTCTGGCAAAGTGTTGTAAAATAATGTACAAGTATTGTATGTGAATTTTTTGTATTGAGCTGTTGATACTGTCACCTGATGAATATGATTTCTACGTCGAGTGTTATAGTAATAGACATCGGCATTTTCTGAAAATATATTCCCGCCCTTAAGCAAGTCATTTTTGACAAAAACAACTGATTCGTAAATAAACATAATAAACAACAACTAAAAAACAATAAATAAACAACAATTCGTTCTTTCATAACATTCAAGAAAGAATTCAACAATTCATTCTTTCTTTCTAAACATAATAAACAACAAATAAACAACAATAAATAAACAACAATTCGTTCTTTTCGAACAGAGCTTTAGTTGGACTGAGCTTGTCTTCAAGAGTAGTACCAGGGTTACAGTCTTGGTCCGTTTCATCGTGTTTTGCAGAATTCTTTTTCTGTTTCTTTTTTTTTCACATTATTGTTTTCATTGTGGCTGCCTTTAGCATTGTTGTTTGCTTCAGAGGGAGAGGAGGATTCATTTGGGAGGCTTCTCTTAAGAAGGGGGGAAAGTTTATAGGGTCACTGGTTGGGGGGGCAGTGGGTGTATCAACTGTGATGTACTTCAATGTTGTTTAAGGGGTTTGATGATGTATTTGTACTGGTAGAGTCCAGAAGGCAATTCTCTTCGAGGTGATTTTGGGGGCAGTTACTAGCAGTATGGCCTTCTATTTTGCAATTGAAACAAGTAATGTTTTCAGCAGAGAAAAAGATTCTACATGCTGTATCTTTATGTACAATCACTGATGACTGAAGGAGTTTGTGAAGTTCCTCAGGTTGGATAAAAGTTTGCCTTTTGAAGCTCATAGAGTGACTAAGGTTAGGGTCAGACACACCAGCTCTGATGAAAGATATACTGGAGGCAGTTTTAATGTCATGATTCTTAAAAATATTTGTGATTTCCTCGTTTGGAATAAATTGGTATACGTTTGATATTATGATTCTCTTGAGTTTGTTAATTAGGGGTCTCACATTAACAGTTGTATTTTTAATGATCAGAGTTGGATATTTGTTTGTTATAAGATCAGCATTGATCTTCGAGTTCAGAAACACACATATTCTATTATTGGATATTCTTGATATAAAAGTAATGGCACTGGGAGGAACAATGTCGGTTAGTTTACTTATATAGTCTTTGACAGATTTTCGCATGCGTCCAGTAGTATAGATTGTTCTTTTGATGGAAAACACAGTATTTGCAGCTCCGGCGTACGACTTCGTGGGTTGCTCTTGGAGGTTAGGTGACGGATTCATCTTGAGGTTGGCTGGTACAGCTTTATTCATGTGGATACGTCGAGCCAGCCGGCAGGCCGGCCAGAAAAACGCTGTATACTGCTTGTAACGCTGATAACACTTTAAATAACACTGTAAGGTAATATAAATACTGAAGTGTTTTGGTTCGGAGATATAGTATATCGATAAGCTGATAGAGCGCAGCAGTAGTTGTTGCCTCGAACGCTGTCGAACTACGACCGAACAAAACTTTATTCAAACATAGAATATGGCTTTATATTCTTAACATTACTTTCTATTAGGACTTTACGTGTCTATCGTCTTATCGACTTTTTTGTCTTTCTTTAAAATAGATATAGTTTTTTTTCTCCTTTGCGCCGCTTACTGACTTGGTGAAGCGACAAACAGTAATCTCTCATTACGTTGGTGATCCAGCGTCCCTGATAATGTGTTTTCAACACATTCACTTTTAGATCTTGATGGAAATGCTCACCTTGCTCTTCACTAACATCACCTAAATTATTCGGAAAGAATTGTGAATGTTTAAAAAGTGAACCTTGAGGCTCATTAAACATTATAATTTCTTAAAGCTTCCAGCATATTGGCAACAATTGTTTCATGATCTGGGTCAGACTTGTTGCCTAGGAATTTCTTTACAAGTGTTTAAGTGCAATCCACGCTTCTTTGTTATTTACTGTCATATGTAGTTCAAATTGGACATCAAAGATCATTTTTCTAATATCAGACCCAACGAAAATACCACTTTTAATTTTGCTTGAGACAATTGCAGAAACTTTTCACAAAGGTATTTGAAACACTGCCCATCATTAGGTAAGGACTTCACAAAAGTTTCATAGGGCCTAATTTTATGTGCAATGAAGGTAGCAGAATCTTGTGTGGATCTACCAAATGTTCCGGTAGAAAGTTCTTTTCTCCAGGCTTTAAAGATTTTCTTACTGGCAAATTCTTTCTAGACCAATGTTGATCTCTTGCCCTACTATCCCATTCGCAAAGTAAACACGGGAATTTGGTAGAACCACTTTGCAGGACAAGACGTTTGCACGTTAATTTCAAGTCATCACATATTATCCATCCATGAGCGAAGTAGTTCATTTTCTCTAAAAACTACGTGTTCGTACTACGTTTTTGTCACTTTCCTTCATGTATACAGAATTAGCAACAGGTAGCAACAGCAACAGCAATGCGTAGGTGTTACCATTGTTCAATAGAACTGCTTTTAAACTAGTTTTAGAGGATTTAATAAACAAACCCCATTCATCTTTTATTTTCTCGTATACGTACGGAATACATACGGAATAATATATGTAGTATAGAGAAATGTATATAATGCTGCGGAAAATCGCTGTCGAGAGTTCAACAGATTTCCATGTTTTGGCGTCCCCTGATACCGAAAAAGTGTTTTTTTTCTTTCTTTTCAAAACGTTTGTCAGTCCGTTCGCCTGGTGTATGCGAACAATACTAGCGCCTTTAAGCATACGAATGCTATATGTACGATTTTTTTCCAAACTGAATAAACTTCTACTGATCTAGCCTGAGTCAAAACTCTGCAATTTTGAAAACCAGTAATTTTGTGGTACTTTACATAAATGTACAGCCCTATGGCCTGAGCATCGCCATTAATAAAGACTATTATTATTATTATTATTATTATTATTATTATTATTATTATTATTATTATTATTACATAAAGTTTCTGGGTAATTTTCAAAATTTTCTCAAAAATGGCTACAATTTTTTCTTTAAATTTCTTGTAAGAATAGAGTAAAATAAACATAAAGGTGGCGTAGGTCCGATTTTCAGAATTAACTTTGAATTTTCGAAAATTTCAAATGTTTGAATTTTTTCCGGTGTCTTCCTCCAACCGTAAAATTGCAGATAGCGTAAGATAATGCAATAATGTATACAAATTGGTAGAAATGAGCATGTTAGTGACATGAGAGATATTTTAAAAAAATACTTCTACTTAATTTTTGAAAAAAACAATAAAATACAAGAAAATTAATTTGATGTCATCATAAAAAGACACAATTAAATAATTTTTGAAAAAATAATGCGTTTATAACTCCATGTATAATTGCGAATATAACTTCGAACTTAACGAAAAACTAAAAATGACTACAAAACTACGACTAGGCATACAATTTAGACCTCTTCTCCAATGACAACCCTAACAAACCACTCACATTTATAATGAAATTAAAATTAATAAACTCATTTCCGTCTCTCACGCCTTTATACCTCTGATAACTCCTATAACTAAGATCCCCAAACCATTAATAACATGTTTGCCCAACTCTAGCACTCTTTGCCATAATTTACAAAAAATGGTCTAGCAAATAAACACAAGAACTTCTCGACTTTAACATGGATATTTTTGTGACAAAACCTCGCAGGACCTATTTTGTAGGAAATTGTATCTACTTTGATTTTTTGTAGAACATAAGTTTCGGTAGGATTGATAGTTATGGAGATATATTCAAGAAACGTGAAAAAAAAAAAACATTTTAACGGGCCCGCCACCTCCGGCACAACCCCAACAGTTCAGGATTTTTAATATAATGTGCATTTCAAAACCCCGGGATTTTTTCTTCGATCACCGGTTTTCGGTCTAATTTGACGGGACTATTTCCCGATACATGGAAAACCGCTTAGAAACACATGGAAAACAACATTATGATCCCGCAACTCAATTCAAATCCCAAACTTCACTACAGCTACCGCTCCATCAGCCTCCTCTCGCTTACAAGCAAACATTTCGAAAAAGTCTCTTATCCATCCATCATGAACCCCCTCCTTTCCTCACTTCCATGTCTTCAAATCTTGTTTTCATCCTGAACCCTCCCCTCTTCAAAACCTCCACCTCGCTATCAACATTGCGTCAGAAATCGAACACTCACCCAATCCCTTGCTGCATTTACTGACCACGTTGCTTTCGATTCGGTTAACCAATGTAAATTTTCCTCTCAATGTAATTATTCATTTCCTTATATTGTCAATTTATGTGTAGATTTGAATAAATAGCAAACAGCAATACTTTGTTATGTCCTCAAATTGAAAAATATAGTTAATTAATGACTTGGAGGACCACCTACATAGATTCTTGAAAACGAATTTAATTGTTGTGTAAGTAGCACATGAATTATAATAGAAAAATTCTTATTATTCAATTACTAAAAATACAATTAGTAAAATGGAGCATGAAGAAGTCCGGACGCGTCAACTGCTAAGGTCATTGGCCCCGTAAGCGTAGTTCATGTTTTAGATCGCGGGAGGTGGTGATTATCTTCCTCCGCTGGATGGCGAGATTCGGCGCCCACGTACTCGTCGGCTTGATGGATGGGGTTTTCCTCAACCAGGTATCTCCCCAATGGGACACCGTCCTAGCCGGGACAAGCTCTAACCATTCTCATCTGGTCTCACGGCATGTGTGTTAGTGTAGTGCGTGAAAGTGTGTGAAAGGAAGGTTTGAGGATAGGACAAGGAAGCGAAAGAGAAAGATCACGTGTGGTCCGTGACCCTTTTGTTTGGATACTGCATTCGCCTGCTGTTTATCGGAGAAACCATGGAAAACTTACGATCAGATCAATTGGCCGCTTGAATTCTCCTCAACACAGCGGCTGAATTCGAAGGAACTATCTAGTGTCGAAAATCCTTCCACCGTCACGACTCACATCCTACAACCACCCGCTCAGAGGCATTGCAGTGACATCAATTCATATCCTGAGTCATCTTGACGGTTGAAAGTAATCAGAAGATGGGATGTTCTCATAATAACAAAGAATTAAAATTTATTGCACTCAGTTTTCTTCTTTCTTTAAGTGTCCAATGATCACGGATTAATTTGAATGTTATTGGTTACTGGAATAGATTTTGCCATAAAATAATACGTATTATCAGTTGAATAATGAATGACATATATATAGATTACATTAGCTTGACATAATAATTTCCTTATTAAAATTGTTGATATACATGGTTTGAATAATTCAACATACAGAAGATATAGATGTGTGCAGCTTGGTAACAATTTGAAATGATAATGACCAGATCCATTACATTTAAAAAATATTGTGTTTCAAATGTAGAGATCATGATTTATTCAATATACACAATACATATATAACAGTTGAATATGAACAGTTTAGGGTCAATGTGAATAGATTACGATCAGAGCATTAACTGCAGAATAAAATGATCGTGGGATCAAAATGTAGACTTTATTCATTATTAACACAAATTTGTTTCCCATAAAAATGTATTTTCCAAGCACAAAAATTGCCCTCATTTGGATTAACCCATCTTTCCAGACATCACTTTCGATTCTTCGCCTACACTTCTACGCCCCACCCAATCACAACGGGAGTTCAAGGCGCCGTCTTCTTCCCAACTCTTTTCAAGGTGCCTAATTGCATGTACACGTCTCCCAGGCACCAGAGAATTCTTATACGTAGGCGACTTCGCCCTCCTCTCCACAAACCCAAATAACAAACGCCCATAGCGCCCAAACTCCCAAACACCCAAACGTCCACATGACCTTCAACACGCCGCAACAACCTTTTCCCTCTGGTTCGCTGAAAATTCCATTTAAATTATCCTCTTCAATTCCAAATGCACCGTTTTCATCTGGAGCCTCTCCCTTCTCTCTACTTCAATGGGTTTGAGACTTAATTAATTTTTATGGTAATAATTTTACAAAAAACATTGGAGAAATGTGAATTTGTTAATAAAGCTTATTACATTTAATTTTGCCTGAGGTTAAGTTCCTAATATAACATGCAGAATATGTGAAGATAGTGGTGTATGGATGAAATATGAGAGAAAGTTGTTTTATTTCAGAAACTCAATAAGTAGGGTGTGCGGCAAAGTGGTAGGGAAATAACAAAAACAAAAAAATAAGTTATCCCCATCATAAGTCTGCCTTTCCAAACTAATAATTTTTGGTACTGAAACTACACTCTAATTTAGATGTTAGTTTATTTGATATTTTCGGAGACTACTGTTGCAATAGTAAATTATTTATTTACTGCAACATTTTCCACGAAAGTTTTTACAGCTATTGCAAACTTGCCCTTTTCAAGTTCGTTGCTAAAAATCCAAACTATTCGTATTCTTTTTTCCTCTTGCTAGTAGTCGTTCTCTATCCTAATGACACTAAACCAGAACATTTTTACATTACAGGCATTGAAGGTCCTTCAATACCATGATTAGGATAACGACAAAACTAAGTAACAGAATAAATTCAATCTTTTGAGAATATGGCAATCTAAGTGAGTGAGGAATCCACAACAAAATCCATTGAAAGTATCACTCCGCAAAACGTTTCGACTGATCAGTTTGCTTACAAAGTAAGCCGTTGATAATTTTTTTCCATATTTTATTTAAATATTACTCAATTTAATACCCTTGTTTTCGGTGCAATTTCAATACCTGAGTTCGAAGGCAATTTCAAAAATTTGTTTTATTTCAACATTGTATTTTAATAGTACTGGAATATTGGTTTATCATTTGACCGTGATTTTTGACGTGCACAAATTGTATTTTTCTCCCATGTATCATACAGTTTTAAGAGTTCTTTACATTAAAAAGTAAATAAGTAAGATGATTCCTCGGAAGGTAAATGTCTGTGTTCAGTAATGTTTGCTAATCATCTGAAAACTGTTCATGTTTAATGCAACATTAGCTCCTTTTTATTACTGTTCTTTTAGATTATCAGAAATTATGCAAGCTATGGATATCGTAACCTGTATTTCTATTCAACTTAATAATTTTCGAAAACTACAGGCTCGGAATTTCTGATTTTACTGCGAATAGTTGTTTGCTCTTCCTATGAGAGCATTTCCGCGACCAAATTCCTTCAAATGTTTACAACGAGAGACTGCACATATCGACAAAGCACATTTGATGAGTCCGTTAATAAGCTGAAGAACTGACAGCAGCCTTAATGCTCGGTATAATGAAAAGAAACGGATATATTAAATGGAATATTTAAAACGCTTATAGAATGAGGCGTCTCGTTATGACGAATGCCTTTGCACGTAATGTTTCTATCATGAGAAACAGCAATGAAATAATAAAAACACGAGTGCTGTAGAATTCTTCAAGTACCAAGTAAACATGCCTACTGTCATAAAAGGACACTACCCTCGTCTCTAATTTTTCTCTTCAGAATAATTATGGACCTTCTGCGAGGTTATTCTGCACATTTTCTGTCAGTAAAAGGGTCACTGAACAACACTCATCGCCATCCTGCGCATTATCGGATGTTGGAGTATCTTATTTCGAAAGATGAATTCAGGCGTCTCGGAAGGCGTGTCGTTTTCGTCACATTGTATACTTGACAGGTAAGTTGTGTAATATTGGCATATGTGTTAATTACTTAATCCACTTCTTTATTAGGCCAGAACTACATACATTTACTTCTGATTGTGGAATGTATAATAATAGAACATAAGTAGACAAAATTATTAAGCAAAGTTAGATGTCCTTCTATAAGGGCAGTAGGCATCTGAGGGTACATTTCGCTTACGTTCATGTTTAGTTAGTTTAGATAGCTGATTATTCGACAATTCGAGGACGAGGAATCTGGAGACGAAGACACAGTTTGACACAATAATCTTCGTGGATGGTCACCACGGATGTAAACAATGCATTTGTGGAAAACTAATTAAATATGGCTACAAACTCTGAGTTGAAGCTACATCTGAAAGATTTGTTTTATGGATGGAGCTATACCAGGGAACTAAAACTCAACTCTCAGATGTGTATGCCTTCTTTAGTGCGTAAGTAAATAACCAACGAATGGGAACTGCTGATCGCTCTGATCAAACCATTAGCGAATACCGACTATTCATACCTAGAAAAAAAATGTAATTTTCTCTTCTTACTCACATGACTGATACTGCAGAACAAAATGCCTGACAGATCCATAAATACTAAGGGTGAAAATTGAATCATCTTACGTTTATTCGGCGAGTTGCCTTGGCACGTGGCACTGATTGAAGGTAACCAACAAATACATATATAAAAAAGAAGTAGACCATAGAATATACTGTAGGATTGGAGATATAATGGGAAAAGTCGTTTTCTTGTGTCTCAGGGAAAACAAATCAGATATACGTATAGAAGGAATTAATCAAATGTCAAAAATGTGATGCTATTGAATTGATATGAATATATGAATTGTTTTGTAATCTACCAGACTATACCTTAAAGTATTAATTTAGAACATTCTAATTTCTTTTAACTATTTTTTCTATTTCTTTTATTTTGGAAGTTATTTATTCAATTAAAGTACATTTCTTAATAAAAATTATACGTTTAAAATAAATATACCTTGTATTGTGTGTTATATACCCCCATTGCCTACTGTCCTTCTAGAAGGACACTCTCCTTTGAATTGTCTAAATGACATATATTTGAATAAATTCTGTAGAGGCAGTAGAGATCTTGTGGTATTCCATGATTAAAATTTCAGAATATTACATGCATAGTTGCAGAATATAGAATGCACAGTCAATTTATATTGCCTACTAATTGTGGTTGATACCTCTGATATCCTGAAATTTTAATGATATATTTGAGTTCAGGTAATTTTTCTGAATATAATAAACAAAAAACTCTATAAAAACAAACAAAAAATGTTAGGCATATCTGGGTTCAGATATCTGGCAATAACTAGGTTTGTTATTACCGCAAACTTACTTCATTTACAGATTAAGATGTAAATTTCAAGTAAAATTAAGTACAAGGCACTTTGTGAGTGAACTCAAGTAAAATTGAGTACAATATGTCTGTGATTAGTGCAAAAATAGTGATTACTTTTTAATTTCATGCAAATTTTTGTAATCAGAAAATTATTTTTTCTAATATATCCTGACTTCCTTAATATTATATTCTGGGACGTCGAATAATGATACGATATATACTGGGACGTCGAATATTTTTTAGCGTATAATTATTTCATACTTCCTCTAAAACTCCGGATGAAGCTGTTCAGTCTTTGTAAGTTTTGGATTACCAATTATAAAATGTTAAACAGATTACGTAGACGATTTTATTACGATGATGCAATAAAATTCTCATAGAGGAAACTATTACAAGATAACATACACTCTACACTTCAACACATTACAAGACACAGAAACATATTTCTATATTTGAATTTTATAATATTAGAGTATTAATACATCGTATTCACATTTACACAAGCACATTCATAGTGATCGAGGTAAACAATAACCAAAGAAAGCCATAAAGAAGCGCTATCCTGAGTGTTTTCATTTGTGATAGTGCTGGAAAAGTGATGTTTTTTAATCTTTCAATTGAAATTGCGTCCATTTAGACCAACTTTAAAATACCATGATAATGTATATCAAATAAAATTCTAACATCAATTAACATATGCCTATAAGTTTAATAATAATCTCAATGGTAAAGTTGATTTATATTTTTACTATCACCTTTGAATTTAGGACTGTATCAACTTTGTACATTGGTTTTATTTGGATACTGATGCGTTTTTGTGTCCTTTGTAATTCTAAACGTGGTTTAAGTGCTTTTCTTGGATTTATTTTATCGTCTAATTGAAATTACCTCGTGCACATATATAATATCTCTTTTGGGAAATTTTCGAACATTCATTCCCAAACGTGACTGTTTTTAAAAAAAAGGGATTTCTTAGATCAGCTAGTAGAGTAATTGACAAAGGGAAAGCATTCATTTTTATCAAAAAGAGAAATTCGAACAATTTGCTAGGATGCGTTAGTGACGCTATTCGTCTCTTGCAGAAACTAACATCAGGTTTCAAGAAGCATGCATTTTATAAGTTAACATTGTATTGGAAATACTGTGAAAATTAGGAAAACGTTGAAGGCAGCTTTTCACAAGATGCTATATTGATCTTGTGATTTCTAGCATGTTTTGTGATCGACTTCCATTTCGTGCAATACATACCAAAGAATCTGAGGTTGAGGTATGTACGTTGTGATATATCTAACAACACTGCACTGTTTAATATTATTTGTACGTTGAATTTCAAATAAGATATGCTTTTGTTCGTGAATTAAATATAACACTTAACTGACACTTCTTGTTGTACGAATGAGAGAGTTTTTGCAACACTGCTATTTTCCTTCTTCATTTCATGATTTCATACCAAGGTTGAACGTTATTCACTAGAATGTATCTTTCGAGAAAATTAACATTTAGTTTTCAAAACGTGAAAGGTCGTACTCACACTTCAAAAGTGAGAGACCAGACTCCGTAATATCCTGTATACCATTCTTTACAATTCCCACGAAAAACAAGATTCCGCTGACGACAAGAATAGTTCTTCCTTCATTTATTGAAACCATTATTTTTTTGCAAAAATCTATCGCCAATAAGTCTTATGTGGAGGCCATGAGCTTTGCAGTCGACATATGGTGGTGATGATGATGGTGGTGATGGTGACCCATGACGTAGCTGCCCACCTCTCCTGTTGACCCCGTGTTGGCTGGAGATGCCGTCGCCCCAAAGCTCGAGAACACCTGCGCAAAAAGTTCAGGCATAAGGTGAATGTCCTCGATATCTCTTGTATTCATGTACTTCAGGGAAGCGATATCTTGCCGCAAGAGGTAAACATTCGATGCATATTTAATGTGTTGAACAGGAAGTGAATTATCTTAATGAATGTATGTACACAGTCATTAACCAAAAGAAAGTTGAGTGCTGGGAATGTGAAACAAAATTCCGTACGAGTATAAACCGGCACATGTCTTAAAGTAGCATTGTGGAAGAATTGTTTCTTGAAAGAGTAAAGAATTAAAAATTGTTTCTTAAAATCGTAGCAACGAATGAGTGTGCGCTCCTCTTGTTGGGCCTTCTCTATTCCATCAGGAAGAAAGTCTTTAAAAATAGAAACCTGGTGGCAGAACACGATAATACACTTACAATAAAGATATAATAATTCACCTTAAAGTGTATTGAAATAGTAATAATGATAATAATAATAATAGAAATAATTCTACATGCTTAAATTTATTTTTATGTTTATAATACAGTGATTTTAAAATAACATAAATCATGAGATTTTCTATATACTCAATAACAATAAACAATGGATAACAAGATAATTGTACAATAATTAAGATATTAATAACAATAAGTCTAATTGAGTATGTCTGTCGTATGTAAATATTCTAACGCATTTCAATTTTCCAACTACTCGATGCACGGAACTTCACTTCTTCCGCATTCTATATTTCACTCTACTTCAACAGACGACGTAACCCTTCAATACAAGCACAACATTAATAATCATTATATTGTGTATTTAACTATAACCAAAGAAAACGATAAGTAACAATACTAATTACCTACGCTATGAATTAATAATATGTGCTATTATCACACAATTTATTTTTGAAATTTTGATTACCTAGAAGTAAAGGTTCAAAGATTGTCACAAGCAAACTTATTCCAGGCCGTAATAGTTCTGTAAGTCAAGGGAACAGAAGTTTTTCCAACATCTGTTATCTGAGCCCTCAACGGTATATTGTGCGTGTGATTCCTTCTATGTGGGTATTCGTCTGGAGATATCGTTCCACGAAGGATAACCGGCATATGCTTCACAAAACGTTTGCATGGCTTAAACTTTATCATGCAGTTTTTCACGCCCCCAGGGTGAGTTGCAAGTACACCGTTAGACTATAATTCTCAAACTCCTGAACGCACGCACTTCAAGAACCCCAGGGATTCCAGATCTTTTTCTATCATCGACCCCTTTTAAAGAAGTTTTTTGCTTCATCGATCCCCACACGTTTTTCGCAATTATCTGCAGCACAAAATTTATATGTAACACTAAAATGGCACAGAAATGATTTAATAGAATTACCTAAAGAAAATGAACAAAAGTTCTGAGAAAAAATGTATTAGAGTAACGTTTTTTGAACCATTAATAGTTTATTTTTGTACTATTCATTATAATTTATTCTTATTATATCAGTTTCATTTCAGAAATATAAATAGGTTTTCAGAAACAGAACCACAGATTCTAATTGCACAACCGATCTGTCGCAGTTATATATTCGGCTCCCAACACTTGAGGGGTCGCAGTTGCATATGCATAGTGTTCTAGTTATTTGAAAAACGTGGTATAACTTGTGTTTGAGTTGTTGTGCTCCCAATTAATGTTGTCATCCCGCCTAACTGGATAATGTTTACATAATATCTATGCAGTATATGACTAACTACGAGTGTGTGTATGCGCGTGAGTGCGGTTCCATCACTTCCCGAGACATGTGAGGTGTCATTTGACGTCTCGGTCTCCTGATGGGGAACTGATAATTTGTTTTCGGGTCCGCCCATACGATATAAATGAATTTCCATAAACGTGCTTTTTCGGGTTTTGGAGCTGCTATCTTAGTAGGCCCGGAATTAAACCAACCTCTAAATACCTCTATGTAGGTGACGTTGATTAAATTCTATTACCCCGTGGTTATTTTCAGTCCACGACACCAAAATTTTCTTCCATGAGGATGGCAACACTGCATTTTGACAAACGAGCAATATCTAAAATGAATATTGTTTGGCAGAATTTGTTGTGAATTCGTAAGAGTAAAATATTTCGTACATATTTTTTATAATAAATTTGTAAATTACCTTGGAACATTAAATTTGAACATCCAGTGCATACGAAGAAAACAAGAACTGTAAGTAATACTAGAAAATACATTTCTTGAGAATGCAAAGGGCGCTTTTCAATTTAATGTGATGTACAGCTTATTCGCCTTATTCACATAACCATACAAAATTGTAACCTTTTAATGATTATATGTACGAGAATCGCTCTCGGGCCTTCCGGCCCTCGCTCTCGAGACCTGGTTCGCGCCTCCGCTGTCGCTCCGGCGCTCACATTGTTTTATATACCTCCCTCACTTTTAAGAGAATTTATTTTAAAGGGAACACTCACTTTTAAGAAAATTTCTTTTAGAGGAAATAGTAAATAAATAGACATTAAAAATGTCATTTCCTACTAAGAAAATTTTAAAAACTATAAAAGTAAAAAATATTGTACTCACGTCTAGTCTTTTTGTGAAGTTCCGTAAATTGATACTATAGATGTTAAGAATTTCCACATAATGTCACTAATACTTTTTAACATATATTTTTTTCTCCACATATTCAAAAAGATAAGCCTGAAATTGGTCTTTGACGCAGTGCCGAGGCAATTGGCGCTTAATTGCACTCCAAGTGCTTTCGATTGTATTGGTGTGCTCATTATTTTCATTTTTTTGATAATTTCATTTCTCTTCCACACTTCGAACATTCACGTCTACTTGCAATAATTCCAACATTCATACACCACTTAATAATTTCTAATTTCCCTTTCATAAGTAACTCACAGAAAAAATTACCATTTAAAATTTCACTCATTCTCACCAATACAATTGAATTCACTAGATATGCAGTTAAAGAATAATTTCAAACTTACCTTTATCAATATATGTGGAGAAGAATGCATAAAGCAAATGACTTTCATTAAATCAAAAAAAAATGAATGGAAAAAAACAATTGCTTAGTGACGTATGTGACTTAATGTAGCCTTGACATAGGGGGGTAGCTATTCTCCCGATCAGCCAAGTATAGAAGTGTTAGGCAACTCACGTGAATCAAATGTAGTTGTAGATTTCGCGTCAGAAGTTTCCGAACTAAATGAAAGCAATAGCATTAGAGAATAACACAGAAGAACTGCAAAACAACATAAAAACGTAAAAAATTATAGCTGTATCAAATTCTATTTTCACATTATTCATATCTGCAAGTATTTTTTGCGGCGAATATAATTATGAAATTGCAATATTACCACGTCATATCCCGTATGGAGATAATATACAAGGCCATAGAGAGTTGGAAATTTTTGAACGGGGGTATAACATTATCCTACAATTTATTGGTAAGTCCCATGACAGATACTATAAGAACATATCTGAATAAAGCTAGGCATGAAAGAAATGAAGCATGAAATAAATTTTCAACACATGAAAATACTTTTAAAACAGTTTACAGCGTCGGAGACTCTACATTTAACTAGTATAAAAGTATTTATGCAGCTTGAATGAAAGAAAAGTACTCTTTAAAACTTCCTTTTTAAGAAATATTATTTATATTCTTAATTCTATGGTTACAATTTACTCTGTCGTGAGTGTAAGCGTGATGAAAGTAAATATCGCAGACTCTGAAATTCTGAATTTATGACCTATTCCTTTACATCTGTTGGAGGAGTTAATTCATAAGCATATTATATCATTGAACTACTCTATTCATAATATCATTGTACATATTCCCATCTCTTTTCGACATGATTTGAATCAATTATTTGAATATTATTTTTATTGAAACAATATGAACAATACTTTACAAACTATCCCTAACTTCCAACTACACACTAAACTTAACTGGAAACTATAAGGCATAAACCAGTTGGCACTTCAGCCCATATGTTTGGCGAAAGAAGATATTGTGCTCAGTGATGCAGTTTTCAGAAAAATCGCAACATTTTTAGAACCTATCAAAAACATTGTCTACTAGCACAACCGGACATATAGCCAAAATCAGGGTTCCCAGGCGATATATTTCAATCTCCTACTAGATTATATATGTGACTACGACACAACGCTGCAGCCCCAATCCCGCCCTCTAGATAATCGCAGATAGTTACTTTTTTATAAAATCTATATCTATATCTATACTCTATATACTAATATATAAAGACAGAAGTGCGTTGTCTTCCAGCGCGGTAATCTCTGAATCTACAGAACCAATGCTGATGAAACTTTTGTGCTAGCATCCTTTAAAGGCCTGGAGTACTATAGGCTATGATTTACAAACATAAACGGTAATATATTTTCAAAATAATTACTTTTCTGGACATTTTTCGCCCATCACAGATTCAAGAATGCATCAATGTCAATAGTTTAGCTGCGCGCCACCAGAGGATGACGTCTGAGATTTACAACTGATTTCATCAATGTCCACAATTATTGCGAAATTCATTAGAGTTTCAATAAGGTTATGTAATGTCCCTGTGTGAATATTTGAAAGAAAGCCGTAACTGAAGTGGTAAATAATGTCAATGTTGATGTATTGCACTTTGTCCGTGTTATGTACTAAGTGGCAAGAAATCATTGTGAGTTTGAAAGTGTTTAATCATTGATGTAGGTTGAGAGAATAAAAAGTACAATAATATACAGTACAGAATATACAGTAATGTACAATGTACAATATACACATATCATATACAATCTAAACGTCTTCTTTTACAGAAATTTGTGACAACTGAATTGTTTGACTAAACGACTGTCACAATTGTCAAAACATATTACAAATGCCAAGAGATGGGCAGTCTACTAATATTTTGAATCAGTTACTTAGAGGGAAGATCGGCTTGCTGAAGTGCTTACTCGCCCCATTGAAAACAATACTGCAAGACGGGGAGAAATGTGAATAATTATCTAAGTAGTAGGGCAGCTGTTCATTAGGACTCTCAATTTGACTATTTACACAGTTCTTTGGTTCAAAATGGT
Organism: Teleogryllus occipitalis; assembly: GCA_011170035.1. Taxonomy (NCBI): domain Eukaryota; kingdom Metazoa; phylum Arthropoda; class Insecta; order Orthoptera; family Gryllidae; genus Teleogryllus; species Teleogryllus occipitalis. The sequence goes on from BLKR01011359.1 coordinate 20,230, forward strand.
AAAATGGAAAATGTGTATATGTTCTCAGTCCATTCAGTAAATTTTTTCTTCAATATGTGAAGGCAGTTTGAACAGTGGTGTGTAATTTAGGAATGATCGTTTACATATTAAGACTAATCTGTACAGTTGTTTGTCATATTAATTCCAGTTGTACTTTTTTCTTCTACATGCGAAGAAGTTTAGTGCAGTGGTTGGTTATTAAGCAATGGTCATTACAATATTAAGACTAATATGTGCAGTTGTATTGCATGTCACTGGCTCCTAATGAATGAATGAATGAATGAATTCATATTTATTGAGGTGTTGGTAACAATGACTTTTATTTATAATGTAGGGTTGGTAGAAGGATGATGGAAGTTGGATGAATGTAAGACGGTTATACGGTTGTATAGAGGAGAATTGAAATAAAATGTTGATAAAGAAGTTAAACATTTATTTTTCAATAAATAATTGGAAAAAATTAATTTATCTAAAAATATTTTGTCTAAGCAAATCTGGGAGTCCTTTGTTTCTATTTTTCAGAATTTATGTTCATATTGGTAAAATGGAAAATGTTTGTATGTTTTCAGCCTACCCAGTAAACGTTCTTCTTCAATAACTTCATTTACATATTAAGACTAATCTGCGCTATTGTTTTGCATATCAATGGCTGCCAATGAATGATTTCATCCATATTGTTCCATAAAATAAAAGAAAAATTTAATTTATCTAAAAACGTTTGTCTGAGCAAATATATAAATCTGGGAGCTCTTGATTTCTATTATTCAGCTCTCACGTTAAAATTGGTACAGTGGGAAATGTTTATTTGTGTTTAGTCAACCCAGTAAAATATTTTCTTCAACATTTGAAGGAGTTTTGTGCAGTGGTATGTATTTTCGATATGACCATTTACATATTAAGACTAATATGTAGAGTTGTTTGCATATCAATTGCTGTTGTGCTTTTTTCTTCTATATGTGAAGAAGTTTACTGCAGTGACTGATAATTATAGAATGATGATTTATTTATTAAGACTAATATGTGCTTTAGTTTTGCATATCAATTGCTCCCAATAACTGAATTCATCCATACTTTTCTATAAAAAATAGGCAGAAATTAATTTATCTAACAAAAAATTTGTCTGAGCAAATAAATAAATCTGCGAGTTCTTGGTTTCTATTATTCAGCTCTCCTGCACAAATTGGAAAAATGGAAAGTAATTTATGATTTTGTGAACCCAGTAAAAGTTTTTCTTCAATATGGGATGAATTTCTGTGCAGCGGTATGTAATTTAGAAATGATCATTTACATTTTAAGACTAATCGGTGAAGTTGTTTTGCATATCAATTGCTCCCAATGAATGAGTTCATTCATAAGCAAAAATTAATTGGTCTAAAAATATTTTTGTCTAAGCAAATAATATCTGGGCGTCTTTGGTTTCTATTATTTATATTTCTGGATCCATAATCTCTATCACTTGAGATAAAATAATGATGCTAATATTGTTTTGTTATGTGGCTCAGTACATTGTCAATTTATTATTTACACATAATGTAATTTTGGTGGATCATTAGTTTTCTATTGTATAAGTCGTATAATTAATTTATTTACCTGAACAAATAAGTTTTATACTACGTGTTACTATCACACAGGACATTACACAAATATATTTTTGTCATCTTTAGAATTATAAAAACTGGTAATTATGTTTCAGAATAGATACAAGTATTTTCATTTATTTTTATGATTATGAATCATTAATTACGTTATGACATCTTATAACTATTACTCCGGATCTATCTACTACCGTACCCGTGCATGAACTTCCGCATGTAATGCTCAGCTAAAACAGAGTGTGCCTTCAAGGTCACGAGTTGACGGATCAATTTTAAAACTTCTTTATGAATACAATAGAAGAAAAATATAAAAATAGGATAAGTTTTACAACGTGACAGTTTTGATAGTGTTGAAATATATAAAACTCCACAAAAATTTTATATGTGAGTACAAGTATTTTATTTTGTAGTTTAGGTTTGTTTATTGCTTTTAGTTATAAAGTGAATGTTTAGAAGCTGGAACTTCAAATAAGAAAAATGTCATTATTTGTGGAAAAGTGAGCGAGGTAATCTGGAAATTTTCTAATGGGGGTCAAGAGAAGATAGCTATCGTGGCGTGACCGGGCAGAGCATGGCAGGGAGTAGGGCGGAGAAGGGATACAATGGAAGATAGAGGTAGGTCCCGCCGCAGGGCATGAAAAGATATATATATATATATATATATATATATATATATATATATATATATATATATATATATAAATTAAATAATATGTTGAAAATATAGTTATATATATTTGAAAAGATATGGAACATATGTATGTGTGTGTTATTGTTTGAATTTAAGGAGGGTGGAAAATATCTTTCGGAAAACTTGATTTAATGCGAGAAGAATTATAATTTAAACCTAGTTCGTGTTATTGAGAAGCGGGAGCAGAAGGTAAAGTTTTTAAAAAATTATTTGAAGATTGATACAGTTTTTAATTTGGTCTGTTTGAAGTTCACGGTTAATTTATTTGTTGGAAATAAATAATTCAGCTTTTAGTAATTTTCGTAAAAAATTGTTTTGTATTGTTTGTATTTTATTTATGTGTGTTGTAGAAGCATTGCACCGAATGGGGTATGTATATGTTAGGGATGGACGAATTATTGATTTATATAATAACAAGCAGCAGCAGTCAACTCGCAGAGTGATGATTTAATAAACCATATAATTTAGAAATTTTATGGTAAGTCGAATTAGATATGTCTTGAATATGGTATTTCCATGTCAATATTATATCTATGTACAAACCTAAATATTTAACTGGAAGGTTATTTTCCATCCAGGGTACATTTGTGCTATTTATTATTAATGGGGGGATTTGTTGGTCCACAAAGTGTAAAGATTTTGGTTTGAGTTTTAGAAGGATTTACTACCATCCTCCAATTTTGTGTACATTTCACGTATTTTTGCATTGCAATTTGCAAAGTATTTCTAGTAATTAGGATGTTTTTGTGAGTTGAGAATAAAGCAGTGTCATCAGCATAAAGGGTAAGTGTAGTAAATGGCGAAGAAGGAATGTCAGACGTATAAATGTTAAAAAGTAAAGGAGAGAGTGTGTATCGTTGATGTATCCCTGATGCTATTGGTCGTTGTAAAGAAAGAGATGAATGAATTTTAACAGAAAAAAGACGGTCATTAAGAAAGTTTTTTAATAGGTTAAATAGAAATAACGGGGTGCCAATATCTTTTAGCTTGTAGACAAGACCTTTATGCCATACTTTACCAAATGCTTTAGAAATGTCAAGAAATATAGCAATAGTGCGTTCTTTAATATGAAAACCATTTGCAATTAGTTCCGTAACCCTAAGTAACTGATGAGTTGTTGAGTAGTGAGCTCTAAAGCCAAATTGTTAATGTGAAAGAGTTAATGCAGACTCCTTAATAAAATAATAGAGTTTTTCTTATATTCAGTGAATATACTCATTTAATAGTTTCAATTACAATTTTCCAAACATTTTGGATTGTGAAGACAATAAACTAATTGGTCGATAGGGGAGTGAGGGTCTTTTCCAAGTTTGCATATGGGAAGTATATATGCTAACTTCCATGCTTGGGGGAAATACGATATTCGGAGCATGGAAGATGTTAGTTAATTTTGCTAAAATCGGTAGATTCAATACTTTAAGCATTTTATTTGAAATATCATATTCTGGGGCTTTATGAACTTTTAGATTCTTTGTTATCTTTACGACTTCTTTGGGGGAGATAAATTTAATTTTTGAAGGAATTGTAAAGTTAGGTGAATATAATTGCCTTTCGATATTATCATTAACATGTTGGTTAATTATTAGATTATTAATAAAATGTGTCTTCTAATTGATCAGCTATAAGATAAGATTTATCAGAGTCTGAAAATGCATAGTGTGTGGCAAATTTAAGAGATGGAATAAGAGTAAAAGATTGTCACTTTTTTATAGTAGACCACAATGATTTTCTGTTTGGGTGAATTTGTTCTAAGTAATTTTGATACTTTCCTAATTCGTGTTAATTCCTTATTTTCCTAATACGAGATTTAATTGTTCGTGATAATTTATTTATTTTACGTTTGATGTCTGGTCGATGTGTTTATTGCCAAAATCTTTGTAGGTTATGTTTTGATTTAATTAAGTTAATAATATTTAGATGTTATTGTTGCGTCTCTGAAATGTACGGTCTATGAAAAAGTTTTTCTAATTTGAATATTTTTGAATTTTCTTGATTTTTTAAGAGATCTGTTGAACAGATTTCAATATATTCTCGTTTTTTATTAAACAGGCGATAAAGTTTTAGAACTGGAATACTTAGTCGTTGTAATTCCATAAATATTTCTTTATTAGTATAACTTATAGGAATGTCTTTAATTACAACAGAGGTAGTTTGAATCGTTGGGTCACGATAAGAATAAAATTGGATACTATTTTATTCACAAAAAGTCCTGTAGTTACGAAAATCCTCTATTGTACTAAATACAATTTTCACCGCATTCTTGATTATTTTTGTAGAAAAGTCACTGTTTGAATCAGACATTGCCACTGAATTGAACTACCCATAGGCGGAACATTTACATGGTCCATTTTGTTAAGTTTTTGGTGATCCGAGACACTTGAATATAATAAGTTGTCACCATGTAATAATAAATACACTTTTCACAGTTTATATCAGTACTAGCAATTCAGTATTGATAGTAATTGACTTAATTACGATTACTATTGACATATACGTATAATCGTAAGCAAGGTCCACTTGAAATCCCAAGACAGTTCTCAGCGTTATTATTGAGGTGCAGAGGACAATAATGGCGGATCCCAACCGAACTCACATTTGCAGTTAGAAGTGTGACGATAACTTTTGCCATACACCTAACATATGCTGAAATATCAAATGAATTGGAATATGGCAAAACCCTCAAATTCCACCTTCGAAAGTTTGTCCGGAATGAAAAGGGACGTGGACGACAAAAGGTTTTATTTATTTTCTCAAAACGACCTTCGGTTGGGATCTGCCATTGTTATTCTGAGTGCTGCAATTCATATGTATGCATATAGGTGGCATTGATGGTTCCCAAGACATTATTTATAATGTATTTGTAGTGAAGATGCCAATCCCACTAAAGGACAGTTTGAGTGTTGATCTGACCCTCGCCGTGCCCTCACCTGATGGTGGTGGTGGTGGTGGCCGGCGGACATGGGCGTGCCGTATCCCGCGCCGTTGTATGCCGCCGCTGTGTCGTTCTCCACGGGCTCCATCTTGACGGGCGCGGAGGCAGCGGCGGCGGGCAGCAACGCCGTGTGCCCGAGGTAAGGCCGGTCCCCGCCGCCGCCCCCGCCGGGCGACGCGTGTCGCGACAGACTGGAGGCGCTGCCGCCGCTGTCGCTGCGGCCCGTCGCAGCCCCCGGGCTGCTCTTGGCGTCTGCGAAGGCAGTCGAAAATGAGCACTGGTTGAGTGAATGGGTTACACTCAATTGGGAGTTTTAGCGCCAGGTATAAGGGAACATCCTAAAACTATTGATCACGTTACTAAAGACTTTATTAGATCGAAATGAACAACGTTCTGAAGAATTTTAGCAGTAGGGACATTGCGTTATGCATTATAATAAAAGAAGCGTTTCAAGCGCCGAACAAAGAAGTTACACTATACCAAAGAGCTAGTGGCTAGTGGTGAAACCACGATACGATCAAGAGTATAACAAATCTACATTGTGCTCGGAGTTTTACAGTTTTTGGCCCTCCGGGATGAATATCAGTCTCGAATTTTGAATCGACTTTTCTTGAAAATGTAGGGAATATCTTAAAACAGCGTTCGTTCTGAGCATTAGGCATAACATAACCCGAAGATACGATTTCAACTTCTTTTTCGCCAAATTCTTACCTGTCATCTTTCCAACATTTTCCGTTAATATTTGTTAGCATTGTGGAGTTGGTAAGGAATCATTATAACTGCTTTATATACAAGAATCGGTTTATCAGAGTTGGAAAAATGGAGGCTTTTCAGGCGGCCATTTAGCCGTTTGTGAGGTGACCATAGAGACTCCTACAGGCGCGCACTATTTATGAAGGTAATAACGGTAATGAAGGTAACGGTTATGAAGGTAAGACGTTATGACTTCAAGGTCTCTCTCGCGACTGTTAGTGCAGAACATTGCTTCCTTGCACGTAGCGCTAAAACTCCCTTATAGCTACTTGGCTGTGCGGGAGACGCCGCGACCTAGGCACAGGTGCCAACGTTTCGGCCGCCATTCTGGGACCTTCCTGAGTACGAAATGCGCTGAGGAATGTTGAGGATAGTTAATAAATTACACTGGAAAATTATGATATTTAAGGAACTGTTATGGGTTGTATTGGATTATTTCTTAAGTAATATTGTATTAGATATATATTGATATTAATATATATATCAATATATATATATATAATATATATATATATATATATATATCAATATATATATATATATATATATATATATATATATATATATATATATATATATATATATATTGAGATATACAAATTTTCTCTCTACTTTAATATCTCGCAAAGATCTTAGCGTCCGGCTTGCTGGGTCAATGGGTCACGATATATATAATCCTTATTACCTTTATAATGGATTATAGGATCCGCAGACTATACAGCGCTGCTGGGAATCTGAAATTAGAATGATTCTAATTCCTAGTTCATTACTGTTTGGATTGACTAAATGAAAGATCACTTTCTTTTCTAAAGAACAAAATTTAACAAAGTTTATTGTTACCTTTTTGCAAACAATATAGTGAATTTATTACATGATTTTAATGTTAGGCCTTTGATCAAGATATCTTTGAATTTAGAATTTTATACCGCGGTTAACTTATCTATTCTTCGTTGATGTCCCTCGAAGACTTCTCAGTCGAAATATCTTGCGAGCTTGCCGTAGTCCAAAGTTCCAAGAAATCCTCTTCTGCTCCTATCCAAGATGGTGTCAAACTATCAAAATTATCAGTCCTGATTACGTCCTATGACATAGTCCCGAAACCTATAACTCGATTACCACTCCCGACGAAGTCCCAATTTATGCATCAATATTACTTTCACATGCAATATCTGCAATATTATTTGCTGTCCTTCAAATTTCACAATCTGATAACCCGACTCTGACTATCTGCACTACCTCGCTCCCTCTCACGACCCACGATCCGTTCAGACACGCGATGCCGGTCAGAATGAATTCTTCTTGCATGATTCACCCCTCGAAGCTTCCTATTAAACTCCCTTCTTTTTTTTCATAACATTTGACCGTCCTTCTCTCACCCAGCCAATCCATGCGTTCGTTATATTTTGATGTAGCTAACCTTTCGATCGTCTAAACTTCTTAATGCATATTCCACCATATTGTCTTCAAATAAATGTTAGTTTATATTCATGTGACATATCGGTATGTCACAGCTTCCCCTCTCCAAGCGTCATTTGGTTTGCTACAACCTAACTAAATGACAAGACTAAAACTGAACACTTTCTTCTTGCTTCTTCACACTAAACGACATTAACACTTTACACTTTGCACTGCACTAGGTCTTGTTTCTTGCTGCCTTAAAACTATTTACATTTTCCTTTCGGAATGTGCCAACAATAACCATTTCACCAGGTATTCTAATAACCGTATCTGCCTAATATTTGCTCCCCATTAACTTCATTGAATACACATACACATTAAATTAAACTCCCTACACAAACTGACAAAATACACGTAACAACAAAACAATAACAAAAGAAAAACTATTACTCCTAATATTTACAACTATTTACAAATCTCTGTCATGACCAGAATATTTAATCATGCGTGTCGTCCCTCATATACGGCTTCATGTTCCTGTAGTTATATGTTCCCATTTGTCGTCCGTTTTCATCATTCAAAATCGCAGCATTCTTGCTTAATACTTTACAAATTCGGTACGGACCTTTATACAACGGGAAAAATTTATAAAATAGCTTCTTATCCGCTGACGACTCTTGAGGTACTCTAATTAACACTTCATCACCCTCCTTATACTCGCCTCGAAAGCATTGCTTCTGTTTTAGCTTTCTTTTGGCTGCTGCCTCCCTCAAATTGTCATAAATTATTCGCGTATCTCTCACATCATCTGGGATCCCACTTATATCTGGTGGTATCCTAATCCTTCGAAACGGATCATTTTTTTCTTTCCTACCCATGTGGACCTCTATAGGCGTGCTTCGCGTGCTCCCATGCGGAACATTATTCAAAACGTAGTTCAATACTGGAACGGCCTCCATCCATCGGTTATGGCTTTCCGAAATGTAGACTCTAAATAAACGCGAAATCTCCTTCATAATTCTTTCGCTGGGGTTAGCTTGAGGATTCCGTACCGTCGTGTAACATATTTGGATACCAATTCTTCCCATGTCTTGTTCCCATTTTCCACTTGTAAATTGCGTCCCCAGATCACTAATAATTTTTTTAGGTATACCGAATTCTTCAAAAAATTTGTGGCATTGCGTAATGCAACTCTGTGCATTCGCCTTTCTAATGGGATATAATTTTGTGATTTTAGAAAAAAACATCCATTATTACTAACAAATATTGATTCCCAAATTTGGATTTCGGCATTGGTCCATAAAGATCCACAGCGTATATTTCCTTAGTTGACGTAGGTATTATCGCTTTGCTGCTCCCCTCATACCTTTTATTGGGCTGTTTGGTTTTCTGACAGACGTCACACTTACTGATTTGCTTACGGATTTGTCGCCCCATGCCTTTCCAATAGCATTTTGATCTTAGTATTACTTCGATTTTGTTACATCCAAAGTGGCCGAAATGTTGATGCGTAGATAGAATCAGTTCTCGCCTATGCGCTTCTGGTATCCAAATTTGATACTGCGTCCCTCGTTTCCTAATCCGATGTAATAATACCCCCTCGTACATCTTCCACATTGAAAATTTCGGATCATCCTGCCGTCGGTCGTTATCTTCCGCCGAAAAATGCTCAATTATTTGCCTCCCCACAGGATCCTCTCTTTGAATTTTCGCTAATTCCTCCTTCGTCCATTTCGGTCGTATTTCCGTTAACTGGATAGCATTAATATCGGGTCCCACACTACCTTCCTTTTCCTTTATCCTGATTCTCGATAAATAATCGGGCAAAACGTTATCACGGCCTTCACAATATTGGATGTTAAAATCAAATTGTTGAAGCCATAGTGACCATCTCAACAATCTATCGTTATTCAAATGACTTCTCATTAAGAAAATTAGGGCCTTGTGGTCCGTAATGACAGTAAATGGTCGTCCAATTAATATAGCCCGTAATTTCTGCGTAGCCCACACAATTCCTAAAGCTTCCCGTTCACTGGTAGTAAAAAGTCGTTCGCCAAGGGTCAAAACACGACTTTCTAGGGCGATTATTCTCTGCTTATTCTTTTCGTCGTATTGGAACAACACAGCTCCCATGGCAAATCCACTACTATCCACTTGTAGATACATTCTTTTGTCGAAATCTGGATAACTGATCAAAAATGTCTTCTCAAATAGTTCTTTTCATTTTTTAAACGCCTCTTGACATTTTGTATCCCACGCCCATTTCCTCCCCTTCTTTAGCAATTCTATTATTGGGTGTATAATTTCTGAATAACCTTTGCAGAACCGGGAATAATAATTGCACACCCCAATCAATCTTCTCACTTCCCTTACATTCCGAGGTCGTGGAAAATTCTTAATCAATTCTTTCTTTTTATCTTGCATCGACATTCCTTGATCCGATATGACGTGCCCCATAAATTTTATATTCCTCCTCCCGAATTGGCATTTTCCAATATTTAATTTTAAATTATACTTCCGAAAGATTTCGAATAGTTTTTCAACTTCTTTAAATGTTCAAACATATTGGTAGAGAATAACACAATATCGTCGACGTACATGAGAGTAGTTTCCTTTAGCTCATCCGGTATTACATCGTCCAAATAACTGATTAAAGCTGCGCCACTATTCTTTAATCCAAAGGCCATCCTCTGAAAACTATACGTATTGCCTTCAAATGAAAAACTGACAAAATTTTGCGATTCTGGGTGTAGTCCAATTTGCCAGTACGACGCAGTAAAATCCAGTCCCGTGAATATCCGAGCTCCTTTTACCTTCCACATCATTTCATCTAATTTCGGCGGTTTTTCATGACGAGCGATGGTCTTGCTATTGAGTTTCCTAGCATCCACACAAAATCTGATCTTATTGTCTTTCTTACGAACTATCACTATTGGGCTTACATACGGTGTCATCGATTTTTTTATTATACCATCCTCAAGCATCGTGTTTGTTTGTTTACGTACTTCGCTTTTATATACATGGGGGATTGGATATTGTTTCAGATTAAAAGGTTCCTCATCCATCAATTCAATTTTAAATTGATATCCCTTTACCAGCTCCCTTGAACTTCCAAAAATATCTTTATATTCATTGACTAACATTTCAATTGCTTCACTAGCATCTATTCCGTTTTCGTCGACCGCGCCCTCTGCTGCCGCGTGGATCTGGTCCCTGGTCTCTTCAATTTGTTCCGCAATATCGCAAATACACATATCTTCGCCCTCCTGGTCTTTGATCCTAAACAATGTTGTTGCCCTTTGTCACCTCGTAACAATATACTCCTGTTACCTATGTCGACCTTGGCGTCATACATTTTTAGGCCATCAATCCCCAAAATAATCGGACGAATCAAATTCTTCACTACAATTGCCGGAAACTGAATTGTCATCCCTTGGACTTCCCCTTCCACCCAAATTTGCCGACTTCTCGTTTCGATGCGCCTTCCATTAGCTGTCCGAATATCCAAACTCCTAGTGGGTAGCTCCTCAATTTTATTTCCCTTTTTCTTTAACTGCTCATAATTTTTCCGACACTGCACAAACATTAGCACCTGTGTCAATTAAAATGTCTACAGGTATATTCCGAAATATCCCCTTCAAAATTAAACACGTGCTATTCTCCGCCCGTTCGTCCGTATCTTCCCTTAATAAATCTTCCGCCGATACTTCAATGCTATTCAACTCGTTAAGAACCATCACGCCCTCATTATCATCGTTCGAAGTATCCCGCCCATTTACTTCGAACACTGGGAGTTTTCCTGTTCAATCGCATTAATTTCCACATGTTCCCGTTTATTGTCCTCTTTGAACCTCCGCGGATACCCGTTTCCTGTCTTTTTATTTTCCATTTTAGTACTATTTTCCCTGTCATCCTTTCTTTCTGAGCTATAATTTCCTTGGCGGTTGTAATTATTCATTGTTTTTCCCGTTCCATTGTTATTCTCGTTCCTGCTTTCATTATATTGATACCCGTTACTACGATCATAATCACTATTCAATGTCTGGTCGAATCGACTTAAACGTTCGACCAGATCCTCAGAATCAATAGGCATGGAGGTCCACAATAAATTTTGGATATTTACAGGCAACTGACGAATAATAATTCTAATTAATTCATTGCTATCCATTCTGTCTTCGCATGCCTTGAATGCTGCTATTTTACGTGTTGCGAAGTCACACATATTCCCGGCTCCACCCTTCTTATACCTTTCACTCATTAATTTGTATTTTAGATCAAACTTGTGGCTTTCGTTCCAATATCTTTTTAAGAATTTATCCTTCCATTCCTTATAATTAGTCGGTTCCGGTACTAAAGAGGTCAACCAATGATGTGCCTTGGACGACATGGCTTGTTCTACTATATGCAATTTTAATCTTTCAGGGATATTATTTATCATAAAATAATTCTCTAATTTTGAAATAAACGACCACGGTTGTTCTTTCATATCACCATGAAATTTTAGGTGGCTTGGTATTACAAGCGCCGATGCATTCATTGCTATCTTTCCCTGCGAACGTATGAATTCGTTTTCTAACTGTTCAATCTTGTCCTTAATGTCCGACATGTATTTCCCAGATTCAGATTCTTGCACCATTTTAATGTTTCTAAGTCCCTCCTGTATTCGTTTTTCTAATTTACTATCCGAATTAACTAATTTAGATTCTATGTTTTCAATTTTTTCGCCATGTTGAAGCGACATTGCGTTTAAATTATCTACACGCGATTCGACGATTGTCAACTTTTCGCATTGTTGGTCATGTAAATGTCCCAATGTCACAACGCTCTCCTGTAAATTATTAACTTTGGAATTAATTTTGTCGCCAGATTCTTTTAATTCCCTCTGCATTTGGTCGACTTGATTATTAAAAGGCTCAATTTTACAATGAATAATATTGAATTCAGCCGATGTATCCACCCGTAATTGCACTATTTCCTCGTGTATTTCCTGACGAAAATTCTTCAATTCTAATGACATTTTCGATGTCATTCCTTCCAATTTAGCGTTATTTTTTTTCTAATTTAGTATTAATATCTGAAGTAATTCCCTCTAATTTAGTATTCATATCTGAAGTAATTCCCTCTAATTTAGTATTCATATCTGAAGTAATTCCCTCTAATTTAGTATTCATATCTGAAGTAATTCCCTCTAATTTAGTATTATTATGCTCAAGTTTTGCGTTCATTTCTGCTAACATTTTAAGAATTAAATTATTAGGGTCCATATTTCCTAACGGTGCAGCCATTATTTCCTTTTCTTGTGGTTCAATCTCAATAATTTCACGCGAGATTTCTCCCTCAGGATTAGTATTAGCAGACGCCATATCATCTACATTAACATTCTCCATACGCAATTTTTTGCTCCTAGTATCCATTTTGAATTCTAATACAAATTAAAATCTCTCTGTTAAATTATTTTAAAATCACACCAATGAAATGGTCTTGGCTCTTTCTTATAATTAACAATTAATTTCAAATGTCAATCCATAAATTTCAGATTCCCTTTGGATCACTTTATTATAATTTATAAGACTAATTTTATCCGTGTCACCAATTGTTATAAATTATAACAAATTATGCATCACGTTGGCGCGCCATTTTGAGATATAAAAATTTTCTCTCTACTTTAATATCTCGCAAAGATCTTAGCGTCCGGCTTGCTGGGTCAATGGGTCACGATATATATAATCCTTATTACCTTTATAATGGATTATAGAATCCGCAGACTATACAGCGCTGCTGGGAATCTGAAATTAGAATGATTCTAATTCCTAGTTCATTACTGTTTGGATTGACTAAATGGAAGATCACTTTCTTTTCTAAAGAACAAAATTTAACAAAGTTTATTGTTACCTTTTTGCAAACAATATAGTGAATTTAATACATGATTTTAATGTTAGGCCTTTGATCCAGATATCTTTGAATTTAGAATTTTATACCGCGGTTAACTTATCTATTCTTCGTTGATGTCCCTCGAAGACTTCTCAGTCGAAATATCTTGCGAGCTTGCCGTAGTCCAAAGTTCCAAGAAATCCTCTTCTGCTCCTATCCAAGATGGTGTCAAACTATCAAAATTATCAGTCCTGATTACGTCCTATGACATAGTCCCGAAGCCTATAACTCGATTACCACTCCCGACGAAGTCCCAATTTATGCATCAATATTACTTTCACATGCAATATCTGCAATATTATTTGCTGTCCTTCAAATTTCACAATCTGATAACCCGACTCTGACTATCTGCACTACCTCACTCCCTCTCACGACCCACGATCCGTTCAGACACGCGATGCCGGTCAGAATGAATTCTTCTTGCATGATTCACCCCTCGAAGCTTCCTATTAAACTCCCTTCTTTTTTTTCATAACATTTGACCGTCCTTCTCTCACCCAGCCAATCCATGCCTTCGTTATATTTTGATGTAGCTAACCTTTCGATCGTCTAAACTTCTTAATGCA